>JAVKPL010004887.1:0-231506 GCA_032173675.1 Gastrolobium villosum | reverse complement strand
CCTGTTTTAGTTAAGGCTGGAAAAATAAAATTACTGAAAGAAAATAATTTTCATTTAAGATATTTTAAACATAAAATTCATTTACTAATCAATTCAATTCCTAATTTTTAGGATGTGATCCAAATACGATAATTAACTTTTAAATCAAATCGAATCGATTCAAGAAGGAGGGGAAACAAGTTGAAGTAAAATCCCACCATATCGTTTTTCATGTGGAATGATGTTTTTTCTTTCGATATAAAAATCAAATTTGGAAACTGTATAATTAGATTGGACAATAACAACCACGTGTTTCCACTTTGCTTCCAAAAGGATAACCACTAACTGTAGAGTATATATAATTTTGGCAAATAAAAATATTATGTTGCACGAAATTTTATATATCATGCAATACAGAAAATTATTGTGGGGCCACTGGTTTCTGAAACAAAAATGAAAAAAAAAAAAAAAAAGAAGAAGGAGCAGCTCTATTTTGTATGGGTCACTAAGATAAAACTCTTGTAACATGATGGATACAAAACCCTATAATTTTAGGGGGAAATTTTTCTCATTTTACTATAAACAAATAATTATTTCCTACTAAAACAAAAAAATGGGGCCATTGTTTTTTAATAAAAAAATATTGACACACAACTTCATGTATGTGCATGAATCACTTCTTCTCACATGTGAAAGGAGAAAATCATTACCCATAATTATATGGGAAAAACACTTTTCATGTTATATGAAAAGTGTTTTCTCATATTATAATTTTTCGATTTGCGTGAAATTTTTTTTTTTAATAAATATAGGATCAATCACTAGTTGAATCACATCATGATAAAACAATTGTCATACAGCATAAAAAAAATCAAAATCCTAATTTCATTTGGAAGATAATACTTTAAAGTGAATTTATTTTTAAATGAATAAGTAAAATATATATATCCTTCATTTAGTTTAAAATATATTTTGATCTTAATTCACTAAAACCCGATCTCCACTTGAAAAGTCAATTTCACTTTTAAAATTTATGTTGTTTATGTTTCAATTTCCTATCAACATTTTGCTTTACGTGGAAACTCTCAAAATCAAATATATCCGGTTGAGATACTAGGTCACTAGTAGTGACAGACCCAGAAAATAGTATTCATGTACGCACATTTAGTGACGGGTGCTCCCGAATTTTTTTTTAAAAGAAAATTTTAAATGCATTAAAAAATAAAAAATATAAATAAGAATAGAAAAGAAAACTTCGACTTAACATAATTATTCTCAACATTTTTTTTTAATCAAGCTTGTTGTATGACATCATATAATATCCCTAAAAACATATGGCATCCTATTCCATTCCACCGTATTTCATTCATTTTCATGTACCCAAAAAAAAAAATCCAAACAAAACCTAATTTTTATTTTTATTTTGGTTTCCCAAAGTATCCTCCAGCCGACAGCCGAAGACTAATACTTTCGAGGCGGAAGATCACATTAAGTGGGTAAACCTCTCCCAACATCATGTTTTATTACTATGGTTTAAAAAAAAAAACAAAAAAAAATTCAAATGTTCATGTCCGCACTTGCTGACAAAGGACACTAAATAGGTCCGCCACTGGTCACTGGTTCAACCAATAGATTACTGGTTGAATTGCATGACCCGATTATTATATATAAAAATATATATAAATTCTAAATATTTTAATAAAAAAATAATAAATTACACATTATTGTCCAATAAAAAATCAAACAAACATATAATGCCTGTGATATTAGTATTTCAGTTTCAGTAAACGACATCTCTAATTATAAATCAAATTTAATTATCTGCATAGTGCATAACTCAGATAATATTAGTATTGTAGGTACATAACCTACGAAAGTCAATAAACAAAAGATCACTCAAATATGTCAATTACGATTATTTTTTTATTTTTTTGGAATATTTTTAAATAAACCGGGCCAGGTCATTGGTTTTCACCAAAATCAGTTGGGTCCAATGCATTACCGATCCGCTGCTTCACCCAGACCGGTTATATGACCGGTTCACCGGTCCGGGTTTATTAACAATGCTCAAAACCTTTTGTCTATTTGATTAATTGGGTATTTTCAATTGCGCTTTTTGCTAGTTAAGTACTTTTTATAGTGTTGTGCAGGAAGTTGAATGTAACGTCCGGCTACTTACAGAATCAATTATTGTTCTTATAAATCAACATGAGACTTTTTAGCGTATTTTGTACTTAGTCACACACTTCCTAAGAAAATTTTTCAATAGATCACTCATCATATAATTGCACTAAGTCAAACACGCTTAACTTTGGAGTTCTTAAGTTTGGTGTTACCGAAAGAATATTCATTTAAGTTATCCTCAACTATACAATTCCATACCTGCACAACCTTTGGACCTTCTCGTTCGGGTGTTAATTCGATTCATTCAAGTACCCCTCTAGCTGGAAGCCTGCCAATGCCATGAGCCTTTTTAACTGTCATAACCCTCCCACCTTAGTGGGCTGGACTCCAGACACTGGGCTTTATCTAGGCTGGTGGTACAGCCCAGCCCACGTGCCAAAGAAATATCTAATCTCTGTCCTCGTCAGTACCCGAGATGTTACATCGAACCTAATATTTCTTGAGGTAGGATATTCATACTACCACTTTTTTCTACTATCAATTCATTACCACTCTAATCACCATTGGATCAAACTTTTCAGCAACTTTTTTTTCTCAAACAGTTTGATCCAACAGTGATTAGAGTGGTAGTGGATTGATAGTACAAAAAGTGATAATATGAATATCATACCTCATATTTCTTTACCTTATAATAACAATAACATCCAATGATGGTTGCTTAGTTGAGGCATTGGAGCTGTGTAGATAGTAAAATGATCTCGATTCTATCCCCATTAATATCATCTTGGGGAGAGATTTAAAATCTTAATCCCTAACCTACCCCATACTCTAAATTAGTCTCAGAGCTAACTTAAGAATTGGTATAAAAAAATATATCAAACACTAAATCACATGAACTTATTAATTGTATTGTTTCTATTTTTATATTTGTTATATATTACTCAATGAACTTGAGGAGAATTATTTTGGCGCTTCGAGAGCACAAAAGTTCGGTGCTCCCCCAGACATTTAAAATTTTGTTCCACTTATACCTGTTGTTTTTTTGTATATTTTCTCCTAAGTCCAAAGAATTTCGCCAAAATAATTCTCGAACTTGAGTTATGGAAGGCTGACTATTGGTATCCCAGATTTATGGATGAAAATCTTTTAAAATTATAAAATAGAATGTGTATAATTAACTTGAAAAAAATTAAAATTTCCAAAAAATATATATTATTCTTAATTTAATTTTAATTTTAAATTATTTCAAATGAGAAAAATTTGGAAGGAAAATTTGGCTGCAGATAATTATAGCCATTCTCATTTGTTCTTTAATATATTCTCTATTTTAAAGATGTTTATGTTTATTTTATAGTTCTAACTACCAAGCATCATATGTATTGTACGTTTATTTTTATATTTAAGTAAAATATAGAAATCAATTAAAAAATATTGAAAATTATAATAGAGAATATGTATAATTAATTTGAAAAAAATTAAATTAAAATTTAAAACTAAATTAAGAATAACATATATAATTTTTTAAGAGAGAATAAATTAAAAGGTTTAATAACCACTTTATAAATTCTAATTCAATATATAAATGAAAAATTCGTAATTATCATATATATCACTCTATTTTTCTCTAATTCTTGTCCGTCTTTATATCTCATCCATAGATTTGGGATATCAATAAACAGCCTTTTATAAATTCAATGAATAAGCATTTAAAATGTGTTACATATAACTTACACAAAAACACTTTTCCTGTTCCAAAGTGTTTTCTCCTACCATTGTCTCTTCAATTTCTGTGCTTTGTCATTATTTTTTATTTTTTATTTTATTTTTTTGTATAAAAAGAACGTGAATCCCACTAAAAACTTCTGTATGTAGGAAACTTATAACTAGAAATTATAAGCCCTATAACTAAAAAGTTGTTGTTATACAGTAATACAACACAATTTATATTTGACAGACATATAATAAAGAGGAAGGTTATATTTATAATTTTTTTTACAACCTTTTACAATCATATCTTTTACACTTTTGATTTCTGCCAATTAACGGTTATTGTTTTCGTATATTAAATTAATTAATTAATTAATTATTAATTCACAATAAATAAACCATTAATAGGTGGAAATCAACGGTGTTACGATATAGTTGTAAGAGATTATAAAAAAAAATTGTATGTATAATCTTCCTCTATAATAAATATAAAAATATGATTACTAAAAAAAATTATATAAAAATAAGAGCATTATAATTAATAAGTTCCGTGTCTGTTGGTTGACGTTGTAAATTTTCACAGGCACAAAATCAGCAAAAAGCCCAATCAAAAATATCCAATTGGTCAAATAGCCAAGGTCCAAGACAACCCATCTATGTTTTAATTATATTAGTTGAATTTCGTATGTGTTAGACTTACCCTTGACTCGGTAACTCTGATTAAAAGGAATAAATTCTTTTTTTTTATATATATACATAAGGAAATTACTTCAAAATATTTGGCTCAAAATATTCAATCAAAAGGAAATTACTTCAAACCAATAAATCATTGATTTTAAATGATTTGACAACTCTAAATTTTATAATCTAAGCGAATCAGACATAACACTAATTATTCAACAAATATTGTAAAACCTATCCGGTGGACTCGAAACCCGATGAATCGATCATTAAATTGATTCGAGTTAAGTATCAGACCGGTCATACATCGTACCCAGTCAAACCTGACACCCGATCAGGTCATGCATTTTTACAAAATAAAAAAACAAAAAATGTTTCATATTGTCAAAAAAAATGTAGAACTCATTTTAAAAAAAAATTATAATTTTATTTGCTAGTAGTATATTCTTCTATAATGACCTCAAATTTCAGTTTCCAATACTGAAGCAATATGCGGAACAATAAATGAAGATAATGTAACATATGTCATTTCAATGTAGATGAATTTGAAAAATATAAGTTTACAACATTTGGCATTTTGAATGTCATTTAGAGGTATGATAGTGAATCCTCTCATGTGAAAAAAATGATCATGTGATCATGTTATTTGATCACAACCACTTATTTAAAAATTATACATTTTTCTCCCTCTTATCTCATCATCAATGAGTGGTACTGATCAAATAACATGACCAATTTTCACATGAGATGATCCACTCCCGAGAGGTATACTTATGGGGATTCTGAGTTGCAATTTAAATTGACATAGTAATATTTTTATTTATTTGTGCTTTATGAACTTATAAAAGTATGATTGAATCATTTTTGAGCTTATTTAGTGAACCTTGTTTAATTCATTTTAGATATAAAGAATATAATTAAATTTATATGTTTATATTTGTATACATTTTTATATATTTATTTATATCCGGGTCAACCGGTCTGACTAATGACCCATCGGTCTAACCAGCGACTCAATACCCCGATTAGGTTGATGCCTAAATCAGGTTTAATAACATCGGTTGAGATTAATGTTTCTTATATTGTATAAGATAATTTTCTTTTCTATACACACAGAAAAATATATGGAATTCATATGAGGTCATATAAAGAGAAGAGAGAAAAAAATGAGTTCCAAACACTTTTTTTTTATAACATCAAATACTTATTTATATGGGATAGGTTATTCCGTCAACTCTTATTCTGCCTATCTTTGCCTACCTCTTTTATCACCTTTAAATTTTAATTTTATCTAACGATAGAGATTTATGGGATAAATAAACTCTTTAATCCCCTTCTTTCTCCTCACCGTCTCAAGACATCACTTTGATTTGCAAAAATGTCTTTCTCTGACATGTTGCCTTCAATTTGTTTTAAAAGGTTAAAAAGGTTGCCAAGCCATACTCGAGTAAAAAGAACGTGAACTTTAACATAAGATTAAAAAAAGTTAAAAAGATTGCCCTTACTGAATTTGTTTTAAATCTGCGATTTTTTTTAAACAAAATATGCAATTTTCAAAGATGCAAAGCTGTGAGCTTTACACCGAAATGGTTTTGATACTCAAATGGCTTTGCGATTTTCCTACACCGAAGGACTTTATGCTCATCTATCCGATAACAATGAATGATAATTGGTAAATTCAATTTATAGCAGGAATTAAATAACAATATCACAATGTCTTCTTATTTAATGATGTCAATATTTTTATGTACAGAAACACTAAATTTGTTTCAGTATTATTATTATTGCTGCAGCCAAAAAAGAGAGAAAGGGGAGGAGAGAGAAAGGGTGAGGGTAGTGGGAGTAAGAATGGTGTAAAAGGGTTGATTTTATACCATAAATCGTCATCATTGGATGAGATTGTAATCTAATGGTGTTGAAAGAGGTAGGCAAAGGTAGGTAAAATAAAAGTAGGAAGAATAACCTATCCATATATATATATATATATATAGGGAAAGTATTTATCCTTTTAAATGACATAATTTATGTCATTTCACTCTCACAAATAAGTGAGACTCATACCTTTATATTTTTTGGTCCACTCTCTCCTACTTTATCTATCTATTTCTTTCATTTAAAATGATACAACTTTACATCCTTTAAAAATGATACACACTTTTCCATATATATATATATATATATATATATATATATATATATATATATATATATTGTCAGTATTATTTTAAACAAGTGTAAATTACACTCTTAATCTTGTCAATTGATCCCACTTATATCTAATGGTTCTAATTTTTTTTAGTAATGTGAGCCATTAAATACAAGTGAATCAATGATCAAGATTGGTTCTAATATATATATATTCCAAGAAATACTCAACCTTTCGTGTTTTGTAGCTGCGACCTATGAAGCACCGACACTTCAAATACACTGACGTGTCGTGTCCGACACTCCGACACTCCCCGACACTCCAATACGAGTTATAGAAATTCAAAAAAGGTTCAAATGTTACATTGCGTTGAGTTTTTAGTTCCAAATATTAAATTTGTTGGATTACGATTACCATTTTATTGAGTTTAATATAAATATTTGGGATATTTTATGTTTCTTTACAAAATTGATGAATATTATAAGTTTAATTTCATTTTGTTGTTAAATTATTGAATATTAAGTATAATATATACTACATAAATTAAAAATATTATTTAATATCAAAATGTGTCATAACGTGTCGAAATCTAACATTTTTTAGAATTAACGTGTCGAAGCATCATGTCACGTATCCCATATCGATATTGGTGCTGGCTCCAACTTCACAAAAATGGTTCTATGGCTTCTTTGTTAAGATATCGTTATAAATAACGCGGTTTGTTTTGCATTAGAATTAGAAATGTCATTATCATTTGCCGCATCTTCTTGCATATTTACAAGTTTAGCCCCTCACATCCCCAATTATAATTATTATTCTTCACTTTCCAATATAATGTTTTCTCCTATCTTTGCCTCGTACTAACAGATACGTTTTCCAGGAAAGTTCGAAATTTTCCTGGAAATTTTTTTTTATTCAACTAAACCCAGTTTTCCTTCCCCTAATACCAGAAACCCACTTCAGAATTCCTGCAAAATCTATAATAAATAAATCCCCCCCTCCAAAAAAAATAAAAATTAAATAAAAATCCAATTTTGCTTCTGAATTTGTGTATATCCGATGGGGCAAGGGCAATCCAAAGGCGAGTTGCTCTACCAGCAAGTCAGTTATGGGAACTGCGAAGGAATCAAAGCCCTTCACAGAGAGGGTGCAGGCCTAGAGGTAAAGGAACTGTGACAAATTTTGCAGAAAAAATGTGAATTTCTTTCTTATTATAATTATTATTGTGGTAGTGGTTAAGGAGATGACGATTCTGTGTTTCGATCCTTTGGATTTTGTTGTTGATTGTGATGATTTTGTTGATCTTTGATGCAGTGGATGGACAAAGAAGGAAAGACAGCCTTGATTGTTGCTTGCATGAATCCTGAGCTTTATAATGTTGCGAAAACTTTGATACAACTTGGAGCCAATGTTAATGCATACCGTCCTGGTATTGGTCTCCTTTTGGTTTGTTATGGTTTCTGATTTGATTAATTTGTGTAATTGGAATTGAATGATTATAATTTCTAAGAAACAAGAATGTTGTGGGTAATTGGCATTGGGAAAAATTAGTACTTAATAGTAAAAGTAGCAATCAAAATTATCTGATAATGAAGTAAGATAATTCTATCTGGGAGCATGAGTTGCCTAGTTCTAGACGTTTACTGAGCCTGTAGATTCCTAGTTGAGATGGTTGCTTGTCTCTGCTGATATCCTTAATTTTTCTGAACATGAATTGTAGTGGATATTGAAAAATGAGCTTGATTTGTTTTTCCATTTGCTTCATCTATTGGTTTCAACTTTCAACTATTGTTTAGGTCGTCATGCCGGGACTCCATTACATCATGCAGCTAAAAGGGGCCTTGAAAGTATGGTTAAGTTACTTCTTTTGCATGGAGGTATGATCAAGTGTCTATATAACAGCAAAAATGTGACTATTTCCATTCATTTGAATCTTAGAAACTCCAATGAATGTTATTTATATGGGATTTACTGTTCAACTCTTCAGCCAATCCTCTGATCTTGAATGATGATTGTCAAACTGCTCTTGAGGTTGCCAGGGCCAAAGGGCACAGCAATGTTGTTCGTGCACTTGAGGTACATTTAAACTTTTGTGATGTAATTTCCTTGTGTTGCTATATAAGTTGAATGAACTGAAATGTTTTCTCTTTCTTCTCTTTATCGTGATACCTGAACCATCTATGTTCAAATAATGATTATTGTTTTGAAGAGTCATCTATGCTTGTTCTCTGGTTGGCTGCGGGAGTTTCATGGACCTGGGTTTCTAGAAGTTGTAGCTCCTCAGTTGGTATCAAGAAAAGTGTGAGTATCATGTGACATATTGTTGAAGCATCTCAGTTCACTTCTGAATTTCTGTTTTGTGGCTAGCTGTTCTAGATTTATTGCTACATGGTCGGGCTTGCACTCACACAACTTGCAAATTAGTGTTTTTTTTTTTTTTGGGAGAAACTTTTAATATAAAATCTGTGATTATGCTCATTATTGATTAATTTTCTTTGCAGTTGGGCAGTTGTTTTACCAGTTGGTTCCAATGCCAGACCTTTCAAGTTGGAGCTTGCCATATATTCTACTTTGCAGGTATTCCAGAGTCAATTAATTATTCTTCCACAAATTCACACACACAAAGAAAATAGTAAATTTGAGTTTCATTAAAAGGAAATAGTAGGCAAGCCTAGAACATTGGTAAAGTTGTTCCTTGGTGACTAAAAGGTCATGCATTCAAATTCAGGAAACAGTCTTTTTGCAAAAATGTAAGGGTAAGGCTAAGTATAAGGATTTCCATCAGCTTTACCCTTGCAAGATGGGGCTTAATGGGGAGTGATTTTTATTTGAACTGCTACCTCATTTTAACTTACTAGAATGTGGACAAAACATTAAACTATAATAGGGATATTGAAATACTTGAAATTACTAGTATCTGTTTGCACTTAAAATGAAGACATAAAATTTGAGTTGGTGCTTTTCTTTTGCTGGATGTTCTTGCACAATCATAATCTATATTTAAATGTCTTTTTTAAAGCATATGATTAAATGAACAGGATGCACATCCACGTACAATTATTGCTCTGTGGAAGGCCAATTTAGAAGAACCAAAGTTTCACCAATCCGATGTGTCAGTGTCAATTGTTGATATTGCTACCAGTAATCTCCTATACTAAATTCTTGTTCTTTATCTGTCTGTCATCATTTTGCTGTTTTGTTCACCCATCCCTTATCACAATCACTTTTTGGTATTTATATTTGTTTTTAATATCAATAGAAGGTGGTAGATATACGTGTATGTATTTAAGAGAAAAATCAGTGGAGATTAGAGTGGAGAAAGATGATGAATCAGAAAATTCTATAGCTATGCTTCAACTAAGCATTGTAATGATTACAGAATATTTTCCCTAATTACAGAAATCTAACGATGACAAAGCAAATGCAACAGTGACTAAAAGGAAATACAAAAAAATACTAAAGACAGCAACCCAGCTCCCTCTACACGAACATAACCCAATTCCTGTAAAGTTCCCAAATACTCCCAATATTCCGTACTTCTTCGATACCCCTCCTTTCTACCTTCCTTCCCAGTAACCCCAAAATCATGCTCACCATTCAAAGCCTGCCAGCTGTCCCCCTCTCCAACCACTTCCTTGTCTTTCTCCTTAACCACTCCCATTTTGTTATTATGTTTATCAACAAACTTTAAATGCCCGTCAAAAGATAAGGGAAGTTTAGAGAAAAAGTATTGGGTTTGGGGTGTTGGAATTTAGAAACCTCAATTTATATTATTTTTATTTATATATACCTTTTTTTAACCATATAATACAAATATTTGAACTGTACACTGCTTTTTTTTAAAAAATTGTGACATTAAGTGAAGATAGAAAACTACCTTGGTTTTCTCCATGAGCCAGAAATATAATGGTCCTTCAATATGTATTGTGAACTTTTGCGCTGTACTTACAAGTTACACCATCCCCCCAGCCTGTGATTTACTCAAGGTTTCAAACTCCAGAGTTTGGGTAAACTCATGGAGTCTAGTGAACTTGAATTGTAAACTTGTAAAAGTTTACATAAATCAAAAATTCATTTAGAAAATATGTCCTAGTACCCAGACATAATTTAATGGCATATCTGTGATCAATATTCAACACAACCAAGCAAACAAAAGTAACAAAATAAAAAACACATCTTAATACTAGACCCAACTGTTATATTATACTAATGCAGTGACTTTCAGTATTTTGTAGTTTTGTAGTTACATTAAACCCATTTGATGAGGGTATGTATGAAGGCAATACTTGTACATAGCCTTACCTTTGCATAGAGACTATTTCCCGGATTCGAACCGGTGACCAGAGTTTAACAAAAAAGAACAAAAAAACCAAAAGATAAAAAACACAGAATCAACTTAATCGACACAATACACATTGCAGAACAGAGGCAACTCATTTGAAGTACGCCACAAAATCAACAAAAGCTGTGTGTTTTTTAGGCCCAAACCAAGAGCAAATCCAAACTCGTAAACCCGCTGGTAAAATCTAGAGTTTACTGTTTTATGTCAACGTTTACTTGAACTCAAATGTGTTTGACAAAAAATACGAGTTTACATGCAATGTCTGTTTTTGTCCTAGGATCTCAAACTCATTAGAGTTAATTCGAGAGTTTGACAACTTGGTTTTCCATACAGGAAATGCTTCCTTCCTTCTTGACTGGTTTTGACACTGTTGAATTTTCTCTGCCTCTTTCCAGAAACACGCGTTAAACTTGGGCCTGCTAATCAGAATGACAAGCAACAACTTATGTGGTTTTCTAATGCTTGCAAAGGAATTCCACAGGTATATCAAATGCTATGTACACTGATGTAATTTTGTTTGTAAGTTTTGCTTTACGTAAAGTGCCACTGTAGAATCTCTCCCGTATTTTGTTTTTGAGTTTTTCTTTGGAATATTGTGCTTAATAATTGTCTGTATGTAAATTAAACGTTGATCCCTGAGGAAGAGTACTGATTTTTGTTTCCTTATTAAAGAAATTCATTAAGATGAAGACAAGAAATTACAAGGAATTTGGAGAATAAGAAACCCTCCTTAATGTAAGAGCAATGACAAAAACATCAATGATACAAAGCTGCCAATCCCTCAACATCTCTGTTGGGGAAACCCCCTTAAAAAGATCATGTGCTTTAAACCAAATATCTAATCTTATCCCAAATCAGTTGTTGTGCCATAGAAACCTCCTTAAAGATATTAGAGTTACACTCCAACTATATGCAGCAATATGTACAGTAGTTTGCACTTTGCCACAAAAACTTAGGCTCTTTACTTCTAGCAAAACCTTTAAAGCTAATCATAAATTGGTACAAGGATCTAGGACACGCCCTAACATTCACCAAAAATGGAGAACAAAGATTTGGAACAGTGACCATTTTGCCACTTTTGAAAAAAAAAATTACCAAATATTTTGCCAAAACGCACGTGGCATATTTCACACTGTGTAGCGAAATATGTTTGCAAGTAATTTGCTACACAGTGTAGTGAAATATGCCACATCAGCTCAGAACCAAAAAGTGTCATGTGTCAAAATTGTTGAAATTCGCTACATAGGGTAGCGAATTTCAACAATTTTGACACATGACACTTTTTGGTTCTGACGTGGCATATTTCGCTACACTGTGTAGCGAATTATTTGCACACATATTTCGCTATACAGTGTAGCGAAATATGCCACGTGGCACTTTGCAAAATTTACTGTTGGCGTGGCAGTTTGGTAATTTTTTTTGTCAACAGTGGCACTTTGGTCACTGTTCCCAAAGATTTCCAAAGAGAAACATTGTAAGAGCATACAAGGAACCGATTTTGAGCAAGCACCACATATAATACCTATCAGGGGAAAGAACCTTATATGGCCTACAAAGTACAGACCTACAACATGTCCTTAGTATTAATTCAATTAAGCACTACAGTCCCAATACAGGACTTAACCTTAACGGGAGTTTGGACTTTCAAAGGGGTTGACCTAGATGGAAATTGCAAAAAAGATTTTGCCCAAAAGCAGCTCAGAAGGATCAAATACAAAGTTGTATTAAACAATTGATACAAAAGTGTCAATGATATGCTGCTGAAATTTTGGGTTTAAATCCAACTCGTAAATTAGCAAATGGCCTAATTTCTCACTGTGTTTGCGACATAAAGGGGAGGGTAACTTGTATTTTTTCTCAAAATAGTTTTTCCATTGTTGATAATTATTTAAACCATTGTCAGGAAGTTAGATTTATTTTTTCTATTTCTTTTTAGAAAAATAATTGAGTGGCGAAATTAAAATTTCTGCAATTAGCTCATGCACTATGTTTGCACAGCATTTGATGCTCTAGTAATGTTATCCTGAAACATGGAGGGATCTTATTTTTTTCATAGAAAATCACAATTTGATTTGCTTCTTGACATCTAACAAGTCATTGCAGTCTTAAGGTACTTAATTATGGAAGATTTCTCGATCTCATTTTCCGGAAAACCAAAGAATGATGCAAACACTCTTTGCTTTTTAGTCAGAATGGTGCAAATATTCTGATTCCCTTTCCATCAGAACGTTTGTTTAGTTATTATAGCCTCTGGCTGTTGGCCTTGATTTCAGTACCAATTTATGCCTACGCATTTTTTTTTTAATTTCCTTTATCTTCTAGAAGCACATTTTTCTTGTATCCAATTTGTAATTGTTGCTTTTCAGAATGATTAAACAAACATAGTTCTGGTATTTTTCTTTTATTTCACCTTAGTTCATTAGCAACCCAGAAAATGTTTACAAAGGTTTGCAGATAATAAATTTTTGATGCATGACTCCCTTGCTCATTACATGAATCTTTAATTTTCTGGTTTTTCAGGCAAGTCCAGCATTTTTGCATAATAATGTGGCTACAGTTCCACCCACAGCACCACCAGCTGCTGAAGACCCAGAGTTGGCTATGGCTATCAATGCATCCATTCAGCATGCCCTTCAGGAGAGGCCAACCGTTCCTGATACCCAGCCAAACTTTGAAGCAAGCTCTTCAAGCAATGGAGCAAATGCAAGCAAGCATGGTTTTCTGGGTACTCCAAATCCAAAGACAATGGATATTGAACCTGTACATGAAGCTGACCTGAGTGGCAATAGTCAGGATGTCCAAAGCCATGACAATGTCTCTGCTGGCCATACTGCTAGTGTTCTGGATTTAAATCCATCGGCTCCTCAGATCGCTGACGATATTCCAATAGATGGTCCCATTCATTATCCTTCAATTGATTCAAGCCCTGTTGATATATCATCTGCAGTTGTTGAGAAGCTTCCTAACGAAGAAGAACAAAATGCCGGCGGAAGTGGTTCATCATGCGTGATATGTTTAGATGCTCCAGCAGAGGGGGCATGCATTCCCTGTGGCCATGTTGCTGGATGCATGTCTTGCTTGAACGAGGTCAAAACAAAGAAATGGGGTTGCCCAGTATGTCGTACTAAGATAGATCAGATCATAAAGCTATATCATGTTTGATATTGAAACGGTGGCCAGAAGCTTGCAATGATCTTTGCCTGTTGCGTAAGTAGTAGTACACTACACATGTTTATCATGAAAAATGAAAATGCATCTTGAGTTATATATTGTTTACAGCTAGAAATGACAAACAGAAGAATGTCTATACTACAAGTATCCAGATCCCACACGGGGTAGTTTGTGAATATGTTGATTTCATATGCTTTTTTGTTTTCTCTATTTACTAGTGGGTTCAAATTATCACTTCTGGAAGGTCAATTGTGAAACTGGTATAAGATAAAAAGGTCTGAAAAAATACTACTTAGATTTTGTCCAATTGTGGTCTCAGGACTCCTGGGATTTGTATTCAAACACGTGCAGTTTATATACACTACTTAGATTAGCATTGCATTCTTGTATTAAATTGTAAAACTATGTTTCATGTGGATCTGCTGCTGGTTGACTTTGATGACACAACTATTATACAAACCACTGTGTTACCTATGAGCTACATCGAATGTATGAATACTTCTGTGTTTTTTCGCCATTAAAGTTAATTATGCAAATAAAATGTAATTTAATGAAGGGTTTTATAAGAGTTATGTTTTTTGATGTTTAATGTTATAGGATTCGTTTTGCTGGTTGACTTTGATGACACAACTATTTTACAAAAGTGTTACCTATGAGCTACATCGAATGTTGTGTGTGTAGGAAATTTTTTGTGGTCATTAAAGTTAATTATGCAAATAAAATGTAATTTAATGAAATATCTCCCACCTTAATACTACAAGAAAATAGGTATATTTTGACAGAATTTTTTTGAATATCAATGCATTTACCTTACTGTTTCAGTGGCTAGATGTATATGGAATTATGGATAAACAATGGTAAGTGCATCATCATGAGGTGGTAAGTGCATTATGTTAAGCATACCATCGTGATACATAGCGCACCAGACTATTATGGAGGATCAACAACCAATTACAAATATTATAATCCAAGGTTCTAAATTTCCAAACCAAGCAGTTTTCGGCTCCATCTTTATTTTCCTCAACAATGATATTTGGACAAGTTTATTCCATAATTTTATATTCATCTATTTCTTTTAATTTACGACCCCCAAGTTATAGCTAGTCAATTAATTGTAATAAAACAAAGGATTTGATTTTCTCATGTTATGAGAATTCAATTTTGTTGTGACTTAATTTTTATTTATTTTTTTGAAAAAAGAAAAGAAAACTTTGCACGTAAATCGAATGGTCACAACATGAGAATTGAATTTTCATGCAACATGAGGAAATGTTTTCCCATAAAACTATAAACTAAACAATTAATCATTAATGCTAATGGGGCTAGTAGTGGATTTGAAATGGTCTAAACAAACATGTGCAAATGACAACTTGAACATTTTTAGGGAGCTAAAATTACTTCTATGCTTATTGAGAACACCAACACACCATATTAGAAGCCGATTCTGAAACTACTGTAGTTCTTGGAGTACATAAAGCATCATGATTCATAAACCATTGCCAAATCTGAAAATTGATGCATATTCTGATACTAAACAATTAATTTATTTATTTTTAACCCATAAGCCCTGACTCATTCAAATAAAGATCAAGTTGAGTGATCCCATTATTATAGAATCTACTAAATTATTAATGCTAGCATAAACTCCAAATAACACTTAATTATACATAATAATAAAATTATCATCAACTCCAGTCCAAATTAACTGGGTTGACGGTTGATGAATTCAAATAAAAATAAAAAATAAGAGAAAAAAATTAAAGAATAAATAAATACGGGGAAAAAGATTAAGAAATCATCTAAAATATTGGAAATAAAGAATCTACCTTTCTATAATAATAGTTAAGGTTGGCAAAAACGAGCCAATCCGTCGTAACCCGTAAAAAATGAGTCGGGTTGGGTTGGCAAAAATGAGCTGCCAACCCGACCCGAGCCAACTCGGAAAAAAATGAGCTAACCCGTGGGTCAAACGAGTCAGCTAACGGGTTGAGTTTTTTTATACAAAATATAATATACAAAAATGGATTAAATCCACACATACTGTCATCCTTTTTCTTCCTTCTCTAAACCAAAGTCCCTAATCTTTTCACATCCTTGGCATTTTTATATTGTTAGGTTGTGCTGGCTCTGTTTGGATCAAATATCTTACCCACTTGGTAGCAAGTGGTTCTGATTGTTTCTTGATGTTGGTGCAAATTTGTTGTGGAGAAAATTCGAAACTAGAATAGTTTGCTTTTATTTCTCATTTTGTAACCTTTTGTTTAAGTTGATGGAAGTCGTGCATTAATACTACAGATTCATATAAATAGGCTGAAAACGAGCCAACCCCCAGCAATTTTCGAGCCAACTCGCGAGCAAATTTTCGAGCTAACTCGTGAGCTCTATTTTCAAGCCAATCCACGAGGCATATTTTTTAGTTAACCCGCGAGTCAACCCTAACACGACTCAGGTCGGGTTGGGTTGGATTTTCTTGCTCTTTTTTTTTTCGAGCCAACCCTAACTCGACTCATTTTTTTTCGGGTTGCATGCGGGTTGAGCCGGGATGACCCATTTTGCCAACCCTAATTACAGCTTAATTTCTTCCAGTATGCCCTCATCCCATTTTATTTCTCAAGTGTTGTTATATTACTTTTTCCATTTAAGTTTTGGTTCACCTTTTTTTCTCTTTATGTTATATTTTTTTGTAACAAACTTATGTTGTTACGGGAGAATATTATTAAAAAATCTAAATTGAGAGAATTCAAGTCTTTTAATCATCGCAGCACTTCCATAACAAAATTTTGGCATGGAACGTGCATTTCCGCTCACGCTCATGAATGGAGTAAGATGAATTACGTAAAACAAGTGAGCTTGATGATCCTATTCTTACATATTCATTACAAGGGCTTCATCACCTTTACCACCTTCCCTTCAAAAAGATTTCAATGAAGTTTTTAGCATAACAAAAGTTCAAATCATGCGGGGGAAGCACACACCCAAATGCAAGAACTATACTATACTCATTCTAATACAGGTAAATCTTCACATTTGTTTAATTAGCCATAAAATAAAAAATAAAAAATTGATGTAGGGTAAAATCATCTGCATGTCAAATTTGTCATTTCTAAAGGGCAATGATATTTGTATAGACTTTGTCCTTATAAACCTCGATCCCACAAAATATAAATGGATTTATCTTACAATTCAAGCCTACATTAGGGTCAACTCTCTAATTTTATGGAATGCCCCACTAGCAACTTTTAATCTCTCATGGAGCTAGTTTTTGGATATCAACATTTGTTATGTTAAAATTTTATATGACTTGGTTATATAAAAATTTTGTATCTATTTTTTTCGCATGTATTAAATAGGTGAGGTTTAATTATCATTAATAAAGAAAGAGATAAACATAAATATTTCATATAATGAGATCATGTACAATTTTAACATAAGAGGACTTATTCCTTGAAAAATTCACCTTTAAAAAGTAAATTGCTTTGCAAAGTTTTTCTCCCAACAAATTTTGCATGCTATAATTGGAAGTGACATTCTATGATTGACAATCAACGCAACTTGATTCGGACAAATAAGCATGGTCCGAATATCTTCAATATCGAACGGGTCGGGTCTTATAAAAGTATCTGAAGATGTAAAGTTTATTGGGAAAGTTATATTTACTAATTTTTTGTTTACAAACTTTTACAAATTATATTATGTCTGATCGGTCATACATTCTTGATTGAAGTCTGATAGTCATACTTAGTACAGTTTGTAAGTTTGTAAGAAAAAAGTTTATAAATATAACCTTTACCCAAATTTAGATAAACATCATTATTATGATTTTTTCAGAGTAAATACCTTTTTTCGGTCTTCAACAAATTTTATGATTTCCGCTTTAGTTTCCAGCAAATAAAAAGGCTATCTGTGATCCCTAAGAAATTCAAAGTGGACCCATTTTAGTCCTTTTAAGGGACTAATGTGGGTCTTTTTTGAATTTGTGAGGACCATGATTTCAATTGAATGGATCCATTTTAAATTTTTTAGGGACCACGAATAATCTTTTTATTTAATAGGGATTAAAACGGGTATTGTAAAATTTGTTGAGGACCAAAAAAGATATTTACTCTCTTTTTATGTTTCTTTTTTCTCATATAATATGAATTAGTATTTCTCATATCATAAACACAATAAGCCGTGAGATCCATTGCTTATTAAAAAAAGGATAATACGAATTTTGATACCTCACAATATAAAAAATAATGTTATAAGAAAATAATTATACTTTTTATTCCTTAAATAGAGGACATAAATTGATTTTAATAAGAAATATAATTCTTTAGCTTAATTATTTTTGAGTTGCATCTTATAAGCCTTCTTTACTAGGTGGTTTCATTGAAACCCTTCGCAGTCAATGATTTTCATCATTGAAATCATAATGATCTGCACACAGATATCTAGGGATTAGCAGCTAAAAATGCAACTATGGTTTGATGATTCACTCTCAAAACTAAAGTTAGACGACTAATGAGACAAGAAAGGGCAAACAAGTCATTTCAAAAAAGGAGTTGTCAATCAAACACAGGAGAGAGAAGCAACAAAAAGTCATGTTATTCTCTCTCTCTTTCTTTTTTACCCATTAGCTTTATATGTCAGCATCAATCAAATCTCACTGTCATTTTCAACCTATTTCCATTTCCACAAAAGCCCTAAAGGCCAATACACAGCTTCTTTCTCAATTTAGCCCCTCTGGTCTCTCTCTTTGCTTGACACTAGGTCAAACCAATTCATCTCCTGTCCCTTTTCCTAAAATAATAAAAACTGTCAATTCCTAAAAATGTTATCACAAAAACAGGGTTTGCCAAAAAGCCCATAGCATTCCTACGCTTTCAAGTATTCTAGGAGTTATCAAAAACCAAAGGAATTGAAGGTAGCCTTGTTGGAAAATAGGGTATTCTACTATTCTATTCTGTTCTTTTACCCTCACTCCTATGAAAAAAATTTGTGTACATCGAATGTATCCAATTGAATATGGCAGAGGATATATTTATTACCAAAAAAATTTATCAATCTTATAATTACTTTGATGATCGTTAATTTCCATCAATCTAATAGTTATAATTTATTAAAAATTCATAATTATTTAATAAATGTGACACAATAAATGCTTTTAATTTTCAATAAATTATAACATTAGATTGATGAAAATCAACAGTAATTAAATTGATTGTAAGAGTAACAGACTTTTTTGGTGGTAAGTGGATCCGTTCCCATTGAAGGGAGAGCGGGAGAGCGACCATTTTGTCACGCTTCACTAAATTATTTACCAGACTGCCACGTGAATAGTAAAATTTCCCGGAATGCCACGCGGCATATTTCACTACACTGTGCAGCGAATTATGTTTACAAATAATTCGCTCCACAGTGTAGCGAAATATGCAGGCTGCACAATTAGCAAAAATGACACGTGTCAAGCTGACAGTAATTCGCTACACAGTGTAGCGAATTATGCTTGTTTTGCTGCCAGCTTGACACGTGTCATGTTTGCTGACTGTGCAGCCTGACACGGCATATTTCGCTACTCTGTGTAGAGAATTATTTGCAAACATAATTCGCTGCACAGTGTAGAGAATTATGTTGTGTGGCATTCCGAGAAATTTTACTGTTCACGTGACAGTCTGGTAAATAATTTGGTGAAGCGTTGCAAAATAGTTACCGTTCCCATTGAATATATATTTTTTTTTTCAACATGATAGAAAAATTTCAACTTAATAGGAAATTTTTAAAAAAAAAATAGTGAAAAATTTACCAAGTATGAAAAAAGGAAATACTCACCTAACTACAGTATTCCGCTAGTACCAAAGTTTTACTCCACTCCTATTACGTTATCCCTGTCATTGTGTCCATCAATCAAACACACACACTTTCTCTATTTCTCTTTGCTGAAATCTGATCAAAGCCATTTTTCTGAGACTAGACTTTCTTTGTTTCTGATCTTGAGATCTTCTTTCTCCTTATTATTATTATTATTATTACCTCTTCAATCTTCTTATACAACTGTTTCCTCACCGACCCACCAAACTGAAAACCTTCACTAAACAGTATAAGAAGATCGAAGATCGAAGATCCATTAGATCACAAACACTAATCATGAATCCCCTTCAAGAATTTGACTCCACATCAGACACAGACAACAAAGCCATAAACACCACCACAAACACAGTAGCCAACAGTTCCAATTTCACACCCTTGTTGTTGTCTTCAGCATCATCATCATCACCACCACCACAACCATCATCCACCACCACCACCACCACTCTCAGTCGCTATGAGAATCAGAAACGCCGTGACTGGAACACCTTTGGCCAGTACCTCAGAAACCACAGACCACCACTTTCTCTCTCTCGATGCAGTGGTGCTCATGTCCTTGAATTCCTCAGATACCTAGACCAGTTTGGGAAAACTAAGGTTCACACACATGTTTGTCCCTTCTTCGGACATCCAAATCCACCAGCACCGTGTCCTTGTCCTCTGAGACAAGCATGGGGTAGCCTTGATGCTCTCATAGGTCGCTTAAGAGCTGCTTTTGAAGAGAATGGTGGAAAACCTGAAGCTAACCCTTTTGGTGCTCGTGCTGTTAGGCTCTATCTTCGTGAAGTGCGTGATTCACAAGCCAAAGCTAGAGGAATTAGCTACGAGAAAAAGAAGCGCAAACGTCCCCAATCTGCATTGCCACCATCAAATGCAAGTTAAATTAATTAGTAAGGCCACAATATATATCTGCATGTTAATATTATTAGCCTCTTAAATCATGTAATCTTCTCCATTAGTAGTAGTTTATAATTTGCCTTAACATTGCATATATCTAAATTATGTTTTTTTTTTTTTTAATTATCAGCGGTAAGTATGCTTGCCGTGGTGTGTCAGGTTACGGGTTCGAATCAGTCTCTCTGCAAAAATCAGGGAAAAGACTGCCTAGAGTATTCCCTTCGCGAGACACTCACGAAGTGAGTATTTGAACTGGGTCGGCCGTTAGTTCTATATTTTGCTTGTGCAGAACTTGTGATTGGACACTGGGACAATGGAATATGGGGACACCATTATTTGGAATTTGATTAGAAAATTAATGTGTAACCTAAAAAACAGTACTCTTAATGTAATTTAAGCTAGCAATAGTGGTAAGAGTAAGAAGACCGTGAAGAAATGAAGAGGGCTATGTGACAGACCAACACACATTTGTCCAATTTGTAATAAAATAAAAAAATGTTTGTGCTTGTTGAAGATGTTATGATGAAAATAATAATGGATTTCAAGATCATGTTTACTTATATATATCTTCCTTGGATGCTGTTAAGTTTTGTTTCTAGTTTCTTTTTCCTTTGATTACTTTGTAGCTTTTTGAAAATATCACTCAATATCATCATCAACTTGTCTAGCATGATTCATTTATGTTTGGGTCATTTTGGTAGTTCAAGGATTTCATGTAGTTTCGTATTTTCATTGTGAATATACAGTGTAGAGACTAGAATAGTACTAAGTAATGCTTCAAACTGTCATGCAATGGGTAGCATCATCAGATTCAGATAAGTAGTGCCTTGAAGTTTGTGCACCCAATATCTCTCTGAGTTCTGATATATTGTCTAATTCAGTGGAAGAAAAGAGATTGCATTCGCTAGATGATTTTGAATACTCCTATAAACGGTGCTATTTGTTTACTTTTGGTCAAAGCCTGAGACTTGGTACTGGCAGGCAACGTACTATGCAAAAACAATTCTATTTACAAACATTTTTTTGAAATATTAACAAATTACATTATCTTCTCCCGTAAAAATACAGTGTAACCAGTATTTTCTTAGGAGAAGATAGTGTAGTTTGTAAACGAAAAAATTTATAAATATAACATGCCCCATTTAAAAATGTAGTTAATTTCTCCATATATATATATATCGTTGATTCAGCTTTAATATCATGTTTATATATATATATATATATATATATATATATATATAATAGGGCTTTATAATTTTCATTCAACATGAGAATTATAATTTTCCTACACATCTTTCGATTTTCATGCTGGCACCTACATATAATTTTTTTCTAACACATGGGTCCTACATGTTTTTATCTCTATAACATGATATTTCAATTCTCCTTCAACATGAGAATTATAAAACCCTATATAATATAATATTTATAATGGGATCTGACTTTATTTTCTTCTCCGACAAAAATAAGACCAATTATTTTTTGTCATAGACATTCATGTATCCAAGCACTATTATTGGTGTAGGCGTAAATTTCTTATGTTACTGCATGCATGATCATACGAAGCCTAACATACTGATCATTACGTATACATTTTGAAGGCAATATAAACCTAAGACGTCTTTAACATTTTGGTTGAATCATAAATAAAATGTACTCTCATCAAGACACAATCTTCTGTTACTTGCTTATTATGTTCAGTTGATTGTATCATTATATGGTGTGACAGAAAATTGCATATATATCTGGATTTTAGCATATTTTCAAATGTGTAAAAGAACCTATACTTGATTAGTTGGGCTTGCACAGGGTCATATGCTTAGCCCTAGAAGCATGACGATTGTTAAAACATTTATGCAACAAAAAAGAAACTGCAAAAGAAGTGGATAATGGATTTGAAAGAGAAATATATAAGCTAATTTTATTTTATTTTTTGGTTGAAAAAACATATGCTGATTTTAATAAAGAGCGAAAAATTTGATTTCAGTGATAAAAGAAAATATGGCTATTCTCATTAAATAAATAGAAATTTGATTATTTTAAAAAATAAAATTTTCATAAAGATGGAAAATTTATTAGATATAAATATAAAATTTTATAATTTATTTAACTATTAAAAAATATGATAAAAGTCAACTTATCTCTAACTAATCAATCTTTTTTCATTTAGAAGTTTTTCTTTGATGATTTTATATGCTGTTTTTTATTTTATTGAATAAATAAATTCATATATTAAATATCTCAATATATTTTAATATAATTTAATAATTAGAAACTAATGAATATAATTAATAAGAAAGCGAGATTTCCTTTCTTCACTCAAACTGAATTCAAGTATTTTTTTTTTATTAAAATTAACTGTCACTATAATATTTATTTATTAAATTCGATAATTGAAATTATGAAAATACTCTTAACTCTTAATATTAAGTTATTTGATAATTCAAAATAAAATATGAAAATTACTGACCGTCACATGAAAATGTAAAAGTTAGCAAATCAAAAAATAAAATCTTTAAAATAAACTTATCTGTAAAATATACAAGTGAATGTATGTATTTACTATTGAATTTCAGTAAGTTAAAATCACAATCTCTTCAAAACTAAATCAATGATATATAAATAAACTTTTACTTGTGTACTTTATAAATAAACTCACTTTAGAGGAATGTTTCGTATGTTGCATAATTACCCTTGTTCATCGATTGTATTGGGCGTGATTCATAATTTGGCTTAGAGATATGATCTGAATATTTTTGAGCTGACCATAATTGATAAATTAAGCTCATTTGTTAGTATTTTGATGCAGTTTTTTCTTGGGCCTTTAACTATATTAAAATAATAAATCACCTTGTGTTTAAATATGGAGGCAAAGTCTTTTTATTGATCATTGATATAGGTGGCTTGAGATGAGATTGTAGACAAACAGAGAAATATTGATCGAAAAATTTTCTTGAATATGCTGTTGCATAATGAAATATTTATATGTGGGCTTTTGAAATTAATATCCTAATATATACATTTTCAAAGATGAAGGGTTTAATTGGGATTCTCAACTAGCACTAAATGCTGATGATTCATACAGATGCCCTACGTGTGTCGAAATGTTTCCATGTTCGATTATAAAAGTTAAAAGGATGTGGGAAGAATTTGTTAAAGCAATGTCTTTACATTAGTTTTATTTCTTTTCTTTTTTTCGGTAGTGGTGGGTTTACTGTGAAAATCGTGTAAGGAGAGGGCCAGGCCTAATTACTTCTCAATATCTGGTTGTTTTACATTTTATCTTCATGTCATGTGGGTAATCATAATCATACAAAGGTGGATCAATGGTAATAAAAGGGGAGAAAAAAATGTTAAAATAGGTAATTACGAAATCATAACCGTTGATTTACCTTTATATGGTTGTGATCTTCTCACATGACTATATCATATTTTTTTCCACATGAGAGGATCCATTTCCTTCAAGGTTATGATGTGGCTCCGATTGAGGGAAGAGTTTTTGTGGACATTATTAGTTAAACATTTAGATTTATTTTGTGTAGTAAATCTTATTAAAAATTAATGAAACTTATATATATATATATATATATATATATATATATATATATATTATAAATTTAAATGATTAAATTCAAAAACAAACATAACTATGTATATTAAAAGGGGCAGAATATACTTACCACAAAAAAAGTTTACAAATTTTACAACCGATCTAATTACTGTTGATTTTCGTCAATCTAATGATTATAATTTATTGGATTTATTGAAAATTAATAATTAATTAATAAATGTGACCTAATAATTTCCAATAAATTATAACCATTAGATTGACGAAAATTAATGGGGATTAAATTGGTTGTAAAGGTTGTAAACTTTTTTGATGGTAAATATATCCTTTCATCGTATTGTTAAAAACTTAAAATTAAAATCAGAGCATTTCTGTTGGCAACTTGGTCAACATGGCCCTGACAAGGTATTTTGAGTAATTTTTTTCATGCGTTGAGAAAAATATGGGTCCTTTTGTTGCTGCAAAAAAAAAATCTTTTCTGCCATCCAATTATAACTATGTATTTCGGGAATACATAGTTATGATATGAAAAAAAGAAGTTCACTTTTCACATAACTGACAACTTCTGGAAAGAAAAAATAGCTTTAATATTATAATTATGTATTTCGCAAAATATATAGCTATAATAATGACAAAATAAGATTTTTTTTGTAATAACATAAAGAAATATATTTTCCAAATAAAATTAGCTTACATTAAGTTCAATTTGCTTACAAAAAAAAAAAGTTCAATTTACCAAAGAGTTACGTCTCACAATTTTTTTAATAGCTTTGTTATGTTATGCATGTATAAGCAGAATACCTAACTTCATGACGCAAATATTTTATCACTAGATTTTAAAAAGAAAAGAAAAAAGTGGCCATCTTCAAATTGCTAAATTTTGTAATTATATATTTTGTTAATTTCAATTTTAATTTAATGATCCAAAATGCATATAACAGTTGCTGGTGTCGATACAACCAAATAAATAAAGTAGGTTCGACGTTAGATAATAGTGCTTTACTTTTCTTATGTAATAAGTGAGAATTTATCTTGTGAGATAAATAAAAGGGGATCCACCAATTTTTTAAAAAAAAGAAAAAAAAAGAGAGGTATATATTTCTATGTGAGTATAACATGAGAGATAAATCTCATACAATATAAGAGTCTAATTTTCCTAGATAATAAGTATATAACTATGGGAAATATAGGAATCATGTTGTAGGAAGAAAAATCCAGTGATGTTACATATAAAAACTATGTACTACATGTAGTACACGGTTATGATATTAAAATTATTTTTTTGTCTCTCCACCATGTCACTTAACATACTTTTGAGGAGAGAGAAAAATAATTTCTAATATTATAGCTATATATCACTCGTAGTACATAATTATATTTTTTTGTAGGATCAAAATTCTTTCCTGCTATATGACGGATTGAAACCCCTGTAAGTCTGTAACTATAGGTAAATGATGCTGAAAGTGCATAGAAAAGATGATTAAATAGAAATTTAGGATTTTCACCAAAGAGTAACCCCTAGTTCTCAATTTATAATTAACAAAATAACAAAATTAAACTCCTTTAATAAGGGTTTTAGTGTCCTTTTATATACTAATTACAAATTGATTCAAAATCTAAATTTCTAAAAATAAATATAATGTTAATTAACTTTTAAAATAAATAAATAATTATAATTAAGTTATTCAAAACACATCTCAAATCTTAGATCTTAAATCATGCAAAATATGTTACTTCTCTTTTCTTACTAAAAAAATTACAAACATATCATTCACATCTACTACTTCATTTGAACTCGGATTTAATCTCAATTCGTTATATTTCAAATTATTGTTTTTTTATTTTATTTTTTTGTAACATAAAGGGGCATAGCCCCAAAAGAAACAAGGAACACTAAAACAAGAAACTGAAAAGAAAAAAAAAAAAACTATAGACAGAAAACTAGCAGAACAGAAGCCATATTCATAGCCTTCTAAGAGCTGCCAGCATCATGCCTAGGGTCCAGCACGTCAGCAGCTAAAAGATTGGTTAGTCCATTATGAGGGGACGAGATTGAAATGAGACCATGGGAATCATCCACTGCCTTCTTCGCAATCCAATCCGCACATAAATTGCAATTCCTCGGGATTTGATTTAACAGAGCAGTCCACTCATTCCGAAGAAAAATTCGAATCTTAACTACCAAAGGAAGCTTTCGAGTGTCATTACTAGAACTGATAACTAAGCTTATAGCTTGTGAAGAGTTTGATCCCAACATTATTTTCTTCCAGCCATGATTCCAATCAAAGACTAATCCATGAAACACAACCCATAATTCAGCATGCACTAGGGTGCAGGAATCAATGAAAGCCGATAAGCCTCCATACCACGAGCCACTCCAAGGTTATTGATTATTTTAACAAGTGTGCCAAACTTTTTGGGCCATAATTTGAATTGGCTTTGAGCTTCTTGAATTAATGGTTAAGCCATGTGCAATGGGACAATTGTAAGTGCATCATTTCCCCTAGTAGGAAAAAATTCGTCCTCAAATCTTCTTCATCTTCAATGATATCAATTTCTTTAGGCAAAAACTCAATTGATAATTCTTCCTCTATTAGATCTTCATCGTCAAATTCTCCATTAGATTTATCGACGTGTCGTGTCCCGTGTCTGTGCATCATAGTTCTCAGCCCGACCGATTAAATCTTTGATATTCATGATTTTTTAAGAAATGAGTAAAATGGTTAGTAAATAATAGGCGAGTCAGAAAATTTTATGAGAAAGGATAAAAAATTTAAAATTCACACTTGCCTAAACACGATAATATAATACTGAATCGATAGGTAGCTAAATTTTAAAAACTCTTTAATTTTTCTTCGTATATATATAAAGAACGAGGGCGATTATACTTAGGACCCGTTTGGTAGCCGACATATTTTTGAAATTCTGGGAATGCAGGTCTTCGAAATATGTTACCCACGTTTGGTAGCCGCAAATATGATAACTTCCTTGGCGAAAATTGTTTACGGGAAAATGTGAGTGTTTGATAAATTTTGTACGGATGGACAAATATGATATCCATAAAATATGTGATTTTTTTTGCTACCCGGGAAACCAAAAACATTGGCGTGAAGTTAAAGACAAAATTGACCTTGTATTTGTATGATATGGGGATAAGGTCTTCACAAAAGTAAGCACAAATGAAAGGCTGTGGCTCGTTGGTGTAGTTAGTCGCATCCATTGAAAGAAGAAAGAAATAGAACGCCGCTGTCGAAGACAGCAGGTCCACCCGTATTTGTCACATCGGAAGGTATACTTGTAGATTGTTCAAATCTGGGTTGCATGCATTGAACATGCTACTCCCATGAAAAAGTGGGATATTATTTTGCAGACCTCCCACCAAAGCAAAGCTGGGTTTTTTATGCATGCAAAACTCATTACTGTGTTTACTGTTGGGCAGGAAAAGTTTCTAGTTGAGGTGAGAAACTCTCTTTCTGTATTTAAATATTAAACAATTGACGAGAAGTTACGCAGTGTTACCAAAGGAATGTCAAATGTTGTACAACTTACAAACTTATGTTGTCGTTGTTCTGGAACCAACGATACAAATTTTTAATCAAAAGGGTAAAGCTGAGGTTATTTTGGTAAATTAACCTCAGATTCCCACTAATATTTCATAACCAACCAAACACACACTCAGTAAAATAACTTTAGTTTTTCCAAGAAAATATACGTCTACCAAACAACTTTTTAATAATATTTCGGTAAAATATATTTCCAGCTACATTTCAATAATAATTATTTCCGAGATAAAAAAATATTTTCCCTCTACCAAACCACCATTATTGTCATTCTAAGTTTACTACTTTCACTATCTGATTTATTATTGTTAAATGAATTTGAAATCAAATAATTAAAAAATGAGAAAAATTAATTGCCGTTGATTTCAAATTTATTCAACGGTAACCAACAATATATTAAAGTAATGTCTACACCCGATGTAACTACATCTTTGCTAAATAAGAAAAATTTTTGGGACATAAAAAAAAAATTATATAAAGCAAGGATTCAAATTAAAAAAAAAATATATCCGTTTTAGTATACGGGTGTACCGTAGTATTTAATTTTTTTTCATGATATTATGTTTCATGATGATCATGATGGCAAAGCTTGATGTCAAAATTGGCAAGAAAGAACAGAGCTTATGATGTTTTTTTTTTTTAAGGAGAAATAATGAATGATGGATTTTTGAAACTATAGCCTATCATATATTTCTTTGGATAATCGGGAAATACAGAATGACATTTAACTTTCAACCCTCAAATACAGAATGACCCACTCACAGATTGCTTGCAAAGCAGCTGAATTGAGCAACAAGAGACGAGTTTAAGTATGATATAAAAAGTTATTTGGATATTAAAAAAAAAAAATTATATATAAAATTACAAAAAGGATCTATAAAAAAAGAATTAACAAATTTTTGAGATTTACATAAATGAAATTTGGGGAATGTGATCGCAATATAAAAAAAACGTGTAGCAAACTGCTCCAATGCTATAAATTAAAATTATATTTTAAAAATTTATATTATATTTTAGTTTCTGCTATTTTCAAAAATAATCAACTGTCTAAAAGAAATAACATTTTAATTTCCAAAAAAAAAATGCTTTTTTAAAAAATTGTTACCCAAATATTTAAAAATTCTAAAAAAGATTTTTTTAAAAAAATTATCTTTTTTTGGACTAAAAACCCATGTAAAGGGGCACAAGTTTCGTTCCCCAATACGTTTTGCGGAAAGCTCTATTCACCGACATCTCAAAAATCCTGACGTGTCGTGTCCGACACTTGCAGACACTCTCAGACACTCCGACACTCCCCGACACTCCAACACGCATTATAGAAATTCAAAAAAAGGTTCAAAGGTTGATTTGCGTTGAGTTTTTAGTTCCAACAATTAGATTTGTTGGATTACGATTATCATTTTATTGAATTTAATATAAATATTTGGGATATGTTATGTTTCTTTGCAAAATTTATGAATATTATAGGTTTAGATTATTATTTTTTGTTAAATTATTGAATATTAAATATAATATATACTACATAAATTAAAAATATTATTTAATATCAAAACGTGTCCTAATGTGTCGAAATCTAACATTTTTTAAAATTAATGTGTAGGAGTGTCGTGTCATATCGTGTCACGTGTCGATATCGGTGCTAGATAGGTTTCTGCCATGTGAGTAGCTCTGACTGTGAGCATAAACTATCGGAAAAGATAATTAATTTAAATTAAATATAGACCAAAGTTACTGTGACTTATTGGATTGGATTACAAGCCAAGCATTATTAAAATGGTTTTCTTATTCTACAACTCAGAAACCTATTCATAATTCCCCCATCTTCATCATTGCTAATTTATTTGATACCAGTATAACAAAATAATATAAAGTAAAAATTAAATTATGATCTGTATTTATTTGGTTTTTTTATTTCAACAACATTTTGTCTAAGTGATTTCCAAAGCTCGTCATTCATGTACTACAAGAATTAGCATTACAATTAAAAAATACCTAGACGTTGTGCGTGCATGACAACCATTCTATTACCTATGTTTTTAAAAAGAAACAATTTTTTATTTTTTTTTGGTAATCAAAACAATTCTTTTCTATTTCTATGCCTTGAAACAATTTCTGAGAAAAAATGTTTGATAACATGTTCTATTTTTATTCTGAGAATGAGAATTGTGTTTGATGACACAACAAATAATATAATAGAAAATAATTTCTATTAAATATAAAAAAGTTCCGGATCATCACTTTCCTTTTCATATGGTGTGATTGTGGTTGTGGTGGCGGTGACGGTACGGTAGTTGTGGTGGCAGTGACGTGGCGAAGATAGTGGTGGTGGTTGTGATGGCAGTGGCCATGACGATGAAGGTGGTAATGGTGGCGGCGACGGTGGTAATGGTGGGGATGGTAGTGGTGGAGGTGACGTCAATGGCTGCGACAATGGTGGTGGGTATGGTGGTTGGTGACGACAACAATGGTAGCAGTGGCATGATGGTGGTGGTGGCAGTGGCTGCGACGGTGGTGTTAGGTGACGGTGGCGGTAGTGGTTGCGATGACGTGGTGATGATAGTGGCGGGGGTGGTGTAATGGTGGCGATGGTGGTGGTGACGGTAATGGCTGTGACGATGGTGGTGGTGGTTGGTGGCGGCGGCGACGACCACGACCACGGCGGTGATGGTAACGGTAGTGGCTGCGACAATGGTAGTGGTGGCGTCGTGGTGGTGGTAGTGATGGCGATGGGGGTGGTGGCAGTGGCGTGTGATGGCAATGGTGGCGGTGACCGAGTGGTTGCGATGATGGTGGTGGTGGTGACAGTGATAGTGGTGGTGGTGGTGGTGGCTGTAGTTGTGGTGGTGGTGACAGTGGCATGATGGTATTGATGGGTGGAGGTGGTGGTAATGGTGGCGATGACATCGTGGTAGTGAGGGGTGGTGACGACGGCACTAGTGGTACGATGGCGGCGACGACGATGGTGGCGGCAGCCGTGTTTGTGATGATGGTGGTGGTGGTGGTGGTGGTGATGATAGTAGAGGTGGAAAGTGATTGAGAGAGATAAATTTTTCTCATTTTGTGCCCGAGAACAAAAAAACGGAATTTTTTTTTTCTTTTTTATGTTCCCTAGCACAAAAATCAAACTGATTCATCCTGGGAACAGAAAAATAAACCGGTTTTACCAAACGAGATTCCTATCCATTTCTGTTCCTAGGAATATAAATTAAAAAAGAATTGATTCCGGGAAGATTGTCACGCACACCCTACGAAACAGTACACATTAATGTTAGAGCAGGCAAAACAGGCTCGACTTGGCGGACCAACCCGTCCCACATGCTAAAAGGGGTGGGGCGGGTTGAGCTTTTCAACCCATCTCAAAAGCGGGGCGAGCTTACTTTTTGGCGGATTAATGGCGGGCATAAGTGGGTCAGTGTAAAATAGGCTCGGGCTGACGGGCCAACCCGTCAAACGGAGCAGAGCGGGCTGAATTTTCCAGCACACTTTAAAAAATGAGGTGGAATGAGCTGGCTCATTTTTTGACGGATCGATGGCGGGACGGATACACCGCACTTTGGCGGCTCTACACATTATGTACCTAAGATCTCTATCATATTTGAAGATCAAATGATATCCTAATTTTTAAGGTGATGACTTTGTACAATTAATAAAAGTTTTAGTGGTGATTGTTTTTCGATACTAGATTCCTGAAGTTCACGAGGAATAATTAGTTACCAAATAGATTAAAAAAAATCTAAGTAATCCATACCAATAACACAAAAAAGGCATTTATTTATAAAACTAACAAATTATATTTGAAATCCATATCAATTTCAATTTGAGATGTTTATTTTCAAGCAAAAATGATCAAAATAAGAGAAATCAAACAAAAAAATAAAATTAAAATAGGGACCATGATTATTTTGTATCGGTGTAAGTTGTATTTTAAATCTTATCTATTGATCTTTCTTATGTTTAACTACTCACATAATTAATAAATCAGAGTGAATTGAAAATGCACACACTTATTTGTCTTTCATATAACTGGTGACACCATCACCTATAATCCTTGATACATCATATTAAATTATCAAGAAAGATAAATGAAGGAAAACACACCTCTCTTAAATTAAAGCAATTGCGAATTGAAAGCATGCACTTCATTGATGGGAATTGTATTTCATATAATTCTATGGTGAAAACCATCCCCCCTATAAACGTGAATTTCATCATATGATTAATAAATTATGAAGGAAGATAAACAAAGAGAAACATATTTATCTTCATTTATATGATTAATAAATTAATTTGATTATAAATTTTTAAAACATATCAATTTTTTTTATTTTACTTTAACATATGGTGAGATATATGAAAATGAGTAGACACTCAGTTACTTCATTTACTCTCACGCATCATGGGAAGATAGTAGAAACTCAGTTAAAGATTAAATTTGTATTGAAAGATCAGTGAAATTATATTGCTTGTTAGAATCATGCAAAGATAGTAGAGACCATGATTAAAAATTAAATTTGGTCATTGAAAGATTAGTGAAATTATTGGTTATTAAATAAATTTTATACATAAATTTAATTACAGTGAATAATAATTTTATTTAGATATTTTCAAAAAATTGTTATTTGAATATAAACTGATGTTTTAAAGGATCAAAATATTAATTCAAAAATTATTTGAGGAAGCTATCAATTTTTTGTACAAAACAACTTCTACACATTGAATTACATTTTACCTTCTTGACAGTAGTTAAATCCTAGTTTATGCATGTCTATCTTTTTTTAAATTAATTATGAGTATATTTTTTATTATTTTTAATATTTTATTTTAATTTAATTTTCTAATTTTATTTAAATTAATTATGTCATAATTTTACTTTTTATTTAAAATATTTTAAGATTATTTATTTAACTTATTTTTTTTTTTTATATTTTCATTAAAATTTAAAAATATCAATGCAGTACATAATATTTTTCTAAATATAAAGAATTAATTTAATCTAAAAATTTAAACTGTTAGATAAACACATAATCCTCTAACAAAATACTTACTAATTCTATATACAGAATTTTTTTTTAGAAAAAAAAAATCAATTCGATGTTATTTAAACCATAGGAACCAAAAAATGAAGTTAGATGTAAATTTTGAAACAGAAAAAATATGGCAAATATCCCATCCAATAAATCTAAATCTATGAGTGGATTATCACTAATTTAAAAAACAAGAAGTTGAGATTGAATGACCTTTTCCTCAATAATGAATTCAAATAATAAACAATTCAAATTCCAGTTTTCAACCTATTCCATCCAGATGTCACTTACAATTTTCCATACCAAAACCATTAATATTTCATCTTATCAGCTAAATAATCTTCTCTCTCTTCCCATTTTAATCATGTCTTCAAAAGTCTACCAAAATAAAAAATAAAATAAAAATCATGTCTTCAAAAACAGATAATATTGGGTCTGTATATGATCATTTTTTTTTTTTATAAAAAAACCTATTTTCAAAAATAGTTATAAAAACATGTGTATTTTTTATTTTAAAAATTAAAAGTCAAAATACAAAATAAAAATATATTCTTTAAATTTGATTCTAAAAATAAAATAAAAATTATAAGTTTTAAAACTTTTTTTACAAAACAGATCTTATCAAACAATTTTTTTTATTTTAAAAATCAAAAAACTGTTTTTTGAAACAGCTTTAAAACAGGGTCATTTTTTCTAGTTTGTTTATTTCTTTATATTTCAAAACATTTCTCCTATAAATTTTGACCTGATTTTCGATTTGTAGCATAAAATAAACATCACCGACGGCTAGAAGAAGGAGTGGGTGTGGGTCCAGTTTGATTATGAATATTAATTGTTCAATGTTAAGTGGAAAGAAACCCACTTTCTCCAAAAATGGAATTGTAGTTTAGTGTAGTGGTAACCCTGCTGACTCTGACACTGACCTGACCCACACGTTATTCAATTCATTTTCCATTAAAAGTCTTAATCACACACTTCAATTTGCAGCTTGCAACTCTTACAAACCCACACACACCACACCACCTTCAAATTCAACCCTTCACAGTTTACGCTACTCTACTGTGTCCCATTGAGATCTAATTTCCCTCTTGCTCCACTTCCTCTTTATTTATATTTATCTTCATATAGCCTTTTCCGTTTCTATAGTAAAGCTGGGATTTTTATTTCCTTTTCTCATACCCAATTGGATTTCGATCTGAACCCAGTAAGCTTTTAATGTCGTTCTACTATTTTTTGCCCTTTTTTTTGGGATTGTGATGGATCTGGAACATTTTGGTAATATGGGTGTGTTCGATTTGGATGTTTTAGTGCACATGGTGATATTTGTGGCAACTGATGTATTGAATGTATCTTGGACTCTAGTTTTTGATTTGCTGTTATTAATGAGTGTTACTCGTTTCAATGCTAGTTATTGTTTTTTTTTTTCTTTTTTCTTTTTGTGTACAATGGCTCTGAGGTTTGAACCTATGTGCTAGTTATTGTTTTTCGTTGGGCCAGATCTGGGACTTCAGTTTAATTTTATGATTACTGTTTGTTTTTAAGATGATTAATGTTACTCGATTTAAAACCGTTGAGGTTTCCTTAATCATATTTTTGCTAAGGAATCGTTTGCTTGCTTGTCAATTTAGATCATGTTTTCTTTTCATGTGGGGTGATATGGGTCCATCATTTTCAATTTTCACTCGTTTGCTGTCACTTTGCTGGATGGCTAGCATGATTGTCATCATTGCTATTTTTCACTTTTATTTTTAATTTTTCATTTTCCCTCCTCTGGCACGTTTTGTCCAAAGAATTTGGTTGAAAACTAGGCATGAATCTCGTGGGTTGAGTTGTAACTCTTATTTCACTTACACTCTAGGATTTTGCATGCTTGATCACTAATTAGATTAGGCAATATAATACCAATTTATAAATTCCGGTTTCCTTGTGATTTGGTTACTTCTCCTTGGCCATCAGTTTCTTGTTTGACCTAATGTTACTAGGATTAGGGATTGCTTTAACTGGAATGCATTGAGCCAATCGGTTGCTGTTATCCTTCTAATTGTTTATGAATATCCTCAATGATGTGATAATGCTTGCTTTGCTTATTGGTTGCCCTGCTTACATCTCTCATTGAGTTTTTTCCTACCAGGAAATAAAGGAGTTTAAAGTTAGTTTCTATATATGGATCTGTTTTCCTTATCTTAGTTTAAACGTTTTCATGATGGAAAAGTATAATAATGGTCTGCTATTGTGATTTCATAGTGTTTATTCCTTTAATCTATGTGATTTTTTTTGGTAATCATCTATGTGATTTAATTAAAAATCATAACAACAACACAACAGAGTAACCCATTTCTGTATTTATTTTGCTGACTGATGTTCCCTTCCTTATTTGCAGGTTAATCATTAACTGTGTTGTGAGGAAGTTGTATTTTGAATTATGATTCTAATTTGAAGTACTGGGGTTGCTACATTTAGTGGGGTTTGGATGGTGAATTTGACGCTGAATGTCTGGTGAATCAAAATCTTTTAGTTCATAACTGAACAGTGGAAGTTGCAATTTGGATTTGTATTACTTTCAACTTATAAATGTCGAGGGGAAGAAATGATGGATCTCAGAAGAAGCGCTTAGTTGCTTCCATATGTATTGTGGCAATTTTTCTTGGTTTTCTGTATGTGTACAGAGGATCCATCTTTGGTTCCCAAAACAGCGGTTCATCTGCTCTTAGATATGGCAGCAACTCATTGAAAAGACTTGGGTCATCATATTTGGGTGCGGATGATGACACTGATGGTAAGCAAGATGAATCTTCTTCAAGTTTCGGGCAGGGAGATGGGACCGATATTGTTCCAAAGAGTTTTCCTGTAAGTTGCTTTGTGAGCTTAGACTTAGGGCACATTCACTCTATTTCTTCACACAACATTCTTGTCATTGCTCTAATCTTTCATTTTGTGCTTTCGCAATTTGGTTTAATCTGTCTTTGTATTATTAATAAGAACAATCAACTCTCTTAAAAAGTGTCTTTATTCAAATTCAGGTTGCCAAACTCATCAGCTCAAGTATATGAGTTTAGTCAATTTCAGATAAATGCTAGATGTCAGTTAAGTAAAATGCTTAAAATGTATAGTCAAATGGAAAATTAGGAGTTGAAGAAAACCAATTCCACACCCACGATTAGTATCCAAATCAAGCAACAAGAATCTTGTTTGCATAGTGAAAATTAAAATCTTAGTTTCTTTTTACATAAATAAACAGACACAATCAAGTTCATGCACATTGTCCTAATGTGGCTATCCTTTTGGCTCATCATCAATCTAATGGCACTTACATTGTTTCTGTTTTCGAAGGTTTGTGATGATCGTCATTCAGAGTTGATTCCCTGCTTAGATAGACATCTTATCTATCAAATGAGGATGAAGCTGGACCTGTCTTTGATGGAACACTACGAGAGGCATTGTCCTCCTGCAGAAAGGCGATACAATTGCTTGATTCCTCCTCCATCAGGATACAAGGTGAAGATTTGCTAAGAGTAGAATGATTTTCAACATATCGTCTGATACATATGTATTGTTTTACTCAAACATTTGTTGTTTCTTTGATGTTGCAGATCCCTATTAAATGGCCACAAAGCAGAGATGAGGTGTGGAAAGCAAATATCCCGCATACTCACCTTGCACATGAGAAGTCTGACCAGAATTGGATGGTTGTAAAAGGTGAAAAGATAGTGTTTCCTGGAGGAGGGACTCATTTTCACTATGGAGCTGATAAGTACATTGCATCAATTGCAAATGTAAGTCTGCATCTCGCTTTATTGGTTTTCTCTATAAGAAAGATGAAATCGTTTATTTTTGTTTTCGGATTCGGAGTTCCATTGTATTTTATGTGTGTTTATGCAAGTATCTATCTGTATGCCTACTGCTAATAACGAGAACTTTTTTGCAGTTTTCCATCTTCATTTAATGGCCTAAAAACTAGAAGTTCCAAATATTCCCTATTTTATTTTTATTTTTTTAATAAATTAATGAAACATATAAGGTTTTATGTGTAATTGGTTAATTTAAAATGATATAATAATAGTTTATTTTAGATACCTACACCTTATATATTATCTCCATTTTGTTTATTTCTCTCTTATTCTTTCTCCTACCTTCTTTCATTTTATCACTATTTCAATTTCAATATTTTTCAACATTTTTTTATTTGCACATACATGTAGTGTGTCTTTCACATCTAGTTGTGTAATATGCTTTCATTTACTGGTGTAGATATTGTAAACCTTTCATATGTCTCCACTCTCCACCTAGTAGCTTAAGCTTCTAGAGAAATTAATCATTTATATTGTATCAAGTGGTCAGGAGTTCGACTTTTGCTACCCTGTTTTTTATAATTAAATTAAATTTCATCACAAAGTAAAAGTGGGCATTTCTTTTTCCTCACTTCAAGTCTAACATGTTCTTGTATGAGGGGGTGTATTAGACATATCACACTCATATTCTTTAAATAAGTTATTATGCTTTTCAATACCAGTGCTGGTTGTTTGATGTGTTCTGTTTATCTAGATTTGCTTGTATTTCATGTATAAATCATTATCTTAACATTCCATTTTGCATTTCCAGATGCTTAACTTTTCGAACAGTATTCTAAATAATGAAGGAAGATTAAGGACAGTGCTTGATGTTGGTTGTGGTGTTGCAAGTTTTGGAGCCTATCTTCTTTCATCTGATATCATTGCAATGTCTTTGGCACCGAATGATGTGCATCAAAATCAAATTCAATTTGCCCTGGAAAGAGGAATTCCTGCATATCTTGGTGTCTTAGGAACTAAGAGACTCCCTTACCCCAGCAGATCTTTTGAACTTGCTCATTGTTCTCGTTGTCGAATTGATTGGCTTCAAAGAGATGGAATACTACTTCTTGAACTTGACCGATTGCTCAGGCCAGGAGGTTATTTTGCATACTCATCTCCGGAAGCATATGCTCAGGATGAAGAAGATCTAAGGATATGGAGAGAAATGAGTGACCTTGTGGGGCGTATGTGTTGGAAAGTAGCTGCAAAAAAGAACCAAACTGTCATCTGGCAAAAACCTCTGACAAATGAGTGCTATATGGACAGAGAACCTGGTACTCGCCCTCCTCTTTGCCAGTCCGATGATGACCCAGATGCAGTTTGGGGAGTAAATATGGAAGCTTGCATAACACCTTACAGTGATCGTGAGTACCTTTATCACAGTGTTATTTGGTGGTTTTTGCATTCTATGGCTTAATAGTGGCTTCTTTACTGCCATGTATTTTTTCTTTCTGGTGTATTTTCCAATTGTATTTATTCTATGGTTTCTATGGCCCATTCGGGCAATAAGAGTTTATTTCCTTTAGTTGCGATGGACTGTTTGATTTCATCCAAGTAAGCAAAATGGACCTGAGAAATAAGGCTTGATTGCATACTGAGACTCTGTACATGGACTACTTCTCTCTTGGTAGAGGAATATTAGCTTACGAGAACTGCTGTTAAACAGTGAATTACGGTGTTTCTATTTCCTTTCTCTCTAAAGAAGAATAGGAAGATGTGTTTTAATATAGACCTGCATCCATCATGACTGCAATTGCATTTCCCCTTAACCAGTCTTCTTGGTTTATATCATCCACATAACCTGCTATGAGCTGTTGTTGCTGAGTGCACTTAACTGAAATCCTTAATATCTATTAATTTCAAGTGCATTCTTAATTTCCCAGCCTATGCTACTGTATGGATGCAAGGGTGAGCCTTTCTGCGTTGTGCCTCGTGCCTTGTGAATTTGCTCTAAGTGCATGTTGCTTGTATCTCAAGCTGCTAAAATCCTGCTTTAATTTCTTGTTTAATCTTGTTTAACTATTAAAGAGGATAATTTTTTGAAGAGTTTTAGTCTTGTTTAATTAACTACAGCTGTGTGTATTAAACTTACCTACTGAAACTTTTGTTGATTTAACAGATGACAACAGAGCCAAGGGTAGTGGATTAGCTCCATGGCCGGCAAGATTGAGCAGTCCTCCTCCTAGATTAGCTGACTTTGGCTATTCAAATGAAATGTTTGAAAAGAACACGGTAATTCAAAATTACAATTGATCCTCTTGTTAACTTTTAAAATTATTATTATTTTCACTGTGATCAGACTTCAGAGAGATTTTGTATAATAACAGTATACATTTTGATAAACCAACTGTTTCTTGAATTTTGTCACGTGTTATAGGAACTATGGCAAAGGAGAGTTAAGAAGTACTGGAATCTCTTGAGTCCAAAAATCAAATCAAACACGCTGAGAAATATTATGGATATGAAAGCAGATATGGGTTCATTTGCAGCTGCTCTAAGACGCAAGGATGTTTGGGTGATGAATGTTGTACCTCAAGATGGACCAAACACACTTAAGCTTGTATATGACAGAGGCCTCATAGGCACTACTCATGACTGGTATTGAAGTTGGTTTACTTGTGTTATAAATTTATTCCTTCTTTGATATCTTTCTATGCATTTGAGGCATTTTATTCTTTATGAACTATACGAGTTCTGACTTCTGATATCTAGGTTCCTTTTCCAATGAGGCTTTTCCCCCCCTAAAGTATCTTTCATATGGTTCTTGTTCTGTATATTTATTCCAAATAGACACTTTACAGAATTTAACATAATGATAATTTAATCAAATAAAATAATATTTTTGTTATAATGATAATCTTAAAATAAAAATTTATTTCATTAAAAAGCATAATCAGTCCAGATTGTTGATTTATGTCTCATGATTTTTTACACAAAAATTGCATTTTGAAAGTAAATATTAACTTGCATTCTACTGTATAGCTACTTCAAGAGTGTTAATTATATATTTTTATTTTTTGGGGATAAAACCATAGAATTTAAGCCGGGTCTCATTTTTCATGGCTGTTTGTCAAATAATCTCTTGGGATTACTATTTTATATCAGCAAGCAGTGAATAATGCCAGCCTTCTTGACTGGTGTCTTTTTCTTTTTCTGATTTTGTAAGGGTTATATAGACCAAAGAATATATTAATATGTATAGATCTTAATTGACCCAGCTGGTTGAGAGAACTCGGTGATTTGACTAATTAAGTACTTCTTGAGAATTGTTGTTTATACTAGATTATAGATTCAGCTGTCATTTTTTGTTATTAGTTCCTCTATGAATGATGAGAATTGATTGGATTCAAAGTTTGAGTTTTTGATGTGATACATCTTAAACAGGTGTGAAGCATTTTCAACATACCCCCGGACTTATGATTTACTCCATGCATGGACTGTATTCTCTGACCTAGAAAAGAAAGGTTGCAGTCTAGAGGACCTATTAATTGAGATGGATCGCATGCTTAGGCCTACTGGTTTCATAATCATCCATGATAAGCCTCAGGTTATTGATTTTATAAAGAAGTACCTAACTGCTTTCCACTGGGAAGCAGTTGCAAGTGCAGATTCCAGTTCTGACTCAGTACAGGATGGTGATCAAGTTGTTTTTATCATCCAGAAGAAGTTGTGGCTGACCAGTGAAAGCTTTAGGGATACGGAATGAATAGGGCTACCATTGCATTTTCATTTTCTTAATATATTATCTTCTGCTACAAGGGATCAAAGCACGTCCCAAGTGGTTGATTCTCAAGTGGTTGATTCTCATTTTGTAGCATTACATAATGTTTGTTTTCTTTTCATTTCATTCCCTTCTTTTTGATTCTCATTTTTGGGATAAGGCTATTCAAAATTTTGCCTGCATTTGGGTATTATGTAAGCTACTTAATAACCAAGACATATAGTAGACTTGATGATACAAGTATACATAAGGACCTGTCACTCATAAGTTATGTGTAATATATAAACATGCATTTTATTTTCATCTGTTTTTTGGCTTTAGTATTTTTTTGCTATTATTGTGTTGAGAATAAGAATAAGGTGAGTATCTAATATTAATTGAAGCCGGTAGGCATATGGTAACCATGATATTGATATTGGAGCATGAGGTGGCACTGAGGATGTGTAATAAATAAAACACTTTGTTTTGGAATAATGTAATGCACATGTGACCATGATTTAGTATATACATATGAGATAAAATCGTTAGATAATAATGTTGATTTAATTTGATAACCATTTTATTCAATTATCATCCCAATGTAAATTTTGATAAGTTGAAATGCTGAATCATTTAAATAAACAAAGGGTTTAGTGTAAATGACATAACTTTTGTTATTTTTAATGAAATTATATCATTTTGGTGTATTTTGTCATTTTTTCAATTTTATAAAATTAGAAATAAAAAGAAAATAGAGTAGAGAGAATGTAAAAACACATTAAAATGATGTAGCTTTATTAAAAATGATGTAACTTTGTGTTGTTTAAGACCACAAACATTTTTTTCTATAAACAAATTGAACATAAGAGGAATTGAGAGATAGCTATGAAGTATTGATGCTTCAAAAATCCTGTCGTGTCGTGTCCGACACTTCCCGACACTCTTGGACACTCTGATACTCCAATACGTGTTATAGAAATTCAAAAAAAGGTTCAATAGTTGTGTTGCGTTGAGTTTTTAGTTCAAACTATTAGATTCGTTGGATTACAATTACTATTTTATTGAGTGTAATATAAATATTTGGGATATCTTATATTTCTTTCCAAAATTTATGAATATTATATGTTTAGATTCATTTTTTTGTTAAATTATTGAATATTAAATATAATATATACTACATAAATTAAAAATATTATTTAATATCAAAACGTGTCCTAATGTGTAGAAATCTAACATTTTTTAGAATTAACGTGTCGGAGTGTCGTGTCGTATCGTGTCATGTGTCCCGTGTCCGTATCGGTGCTACATAAAGAGAGTGTGTTTTAAAAATTTATGTTGAGATATATAACTTCAACCAATGTGGGACTATATATCTTGACATGTTGAAAGTGAATGACATGGTCATGTAAAAAAATTGCAATCATCCAAAAGTGAATCAAAATGGTGATATTCTGTAATTATCTATTTTAATATATATATTTTTCTTTTATTATCATTAATTCACTATATAATTATGATTTCCCACGTAATCATTTTATTAATAGAGAGGATCCACTTCCCACTTAGAAAACCTGATTCTCCGATCCATAAATATTCGCAACGTTATTTATCCGATCATTTTTAATATGAATTATTTGGGATTCTAAGTTTTATTTAGGCAAATAGTTAAAACTGTCTAAGAAATTAAATCCCTAATTAGTAGTAAGTAATTATAAAACAAATTACAGTTCCATCGATTGGTCTTACCAATTTTTTTTCCTATTTGGGTATCATGACATTCTTTGGTGTGAGATTAATTCTAATTGGTACTAATCATTTGAAAATTTAAAATTATTTACTAATTTATAATGGCAAAAAGGAAAAAATTATAAAAAATAAATATAATTTAATAAACCTATAAATAAAATCAATTGAAAAATGAAAATTTATCTACATTCAAGGTGTATATATAGATTTTGATAGCAGAGAGAGAGAGAGAGAGAGAGAGAGAGAGAGAGATTTTATTAGGAAAAGCAAAAAGGAGAGACATTAAAGTGATTTCCAACTATGAACATAAAATAAAATAAAAAAATAGTAACAAAAAAAGAAAAGAAAAAAAAAGAGAGTAAACGAGGGAACGAATGGGGCATGAGAATGATGATCGCAAAGTGGTCCTCTCTAAGTCCCTTCCACCTTCTTTCTTAACCCCGATAATCTCGCTCCTTTAATTTCTCTCTCTACACTTTCTCTCTCTATATCTCTCTCACTCTTTCCACTTCCACAACCTTCTGATTCCTCTCAATTTCAGGTTTTTTTTTTTTTTTTTCTAACACCCTTTTATTTCTTCAGTCCAAATTTCAAGTTGGTTTGCTTGTGCAAGTGCTGCTTGATTGGTTATGATTTCGATTTCGATGATGGGTATCTTGAATTTTATTTTATTTTTAATTTTTTTAGGATTGTGTTTGGTTTGGTTGGTTAGAACATGTGAGAAGTGAAGTAAAAGTCAATTTTTTTTTTTTTTGTGTGATGGTGATGGTGATGGGGTCACTGCGGTTGTTCAAAATTATGATTTGACCGTGTTTCTGTTTGCCCATTTGAGGGATTTGACTTGTACCGTGTGAAATTGAATGTGGTTGATGAGCATGTGGGGATCACTGTTTGGACAGAAAATAGGTTCTGAAGCTTTGAATTCCATGGTTTCTACGTTGTTTTAGGCTTTTGGGAAATCTAATAGTTTACCTCAAGTTCAATTGTGCTATTAAACTGTTCTGAACTGAACAGAAAATAATCAGTTTGTTTCCATCAGTTTTCAATCATTGCAAATTTCATCAACTAAAGGTTTTTGTAGTCTAGTTTTGCTACAAAATAAGGATCTTAGCGAATAGTTCACATTTTCTGAACTTTATGCTACGTTGTTCCACTTTTGCTGTGTTTAGGTTTAATCACATTCTTAGTAGTGCATTTGCTCACTTGCTCTCACAGTTTATCTAGTTCAAATTGGATTATTTATGATCTCTCCTTTCCCCTTTGTGCTGTGTTCTTTATTCTTACACCAAATCAGCTCCTGAATTTCTCTCTTGTTTAATTTTGTTTGTTAGTGTCCATTATCGCTTCTGATCTGATGATTCTAGATTATTTTTATACTCTTATCTGTTTGTTGAAATCTTGCTTCTGATCAGCTGAAAAATTATGATTGATGCTAAAAAAATTTGATTCGTTGCCATTTATTCTACTATTTGGACAGAAGTACGAGTTAATGTGCCTTGGATTCTTATGGTGAACAATGTCTCCTTGATTGTCATGGCTGGCAAAATGAGATTCTTGGTTGACAAAGCTTCTATTTTCTAGTGGTTGGTGAATTAGAGTATATTAGACAGCAGCTTAAGAGCTTAATAAAATGGATAGTTGCTGGTTTAATAAGTTTAAGTCAAAGGAAAAAACACCAACTTCAAAAAACAAGGATATAGGCATTGCAAAAGAAGTGTCAAAACCCCCAACAAATGAAGAAGCACCTTCAACTGTGACCAAACAGAAGGTTGCAGCTGCAAAGCAGTACATAGAAAACCATTATAAGAAGCAGATGAAGGACCTGCAGGATAGAAAGGAACGGTATGTTTACTTCAACTTATATTTTGGGTCAATATGATTGTGCAATCTAATGTTACTGATGATTTTTGTGCCATTTAAAGTAGTTGTTTAAGCATACTTATAGTCATCTATAAGGAAATATAAATGAGATTTCTTTAATGTCCTTGCTCTTTGTTGCCCCAGCTCAATAAGGTGCCAACTAGTATTCTTTGACTTTGGAATATAGTTTTTTATGATATTATTGACATCTTGTCATATATTGTGTACAAATAACTTCTGCCAATGGAGATTGTTGTAAGTTCTTAACAAGTCTAAAACATTATTCTTGCAGACGTAATATGCTAGAAAAAAAGTTGGCAGATGCTGAAGTCTCTGAGGAAGAGCAGAACAACTTGCTCAAGTATTTTGAGAAAAAGGAGAGGGAATACATGCGCCTTCAAAGGCATAAGATGGGGGCTGATGATTTTGAGCCCCTGACCATGATAGGGAAGGGTGCTTTTGGAGAGGTATAGCCTGCCTTTATTTTCATTCTAGCAAAACCATGTTTCTGATCTTTCCCATACGTTACTTTGATCTTAATGATTTTTATCTTAGTATCATAGTTATTGCTGATAGCATTACTGTTTCCTTAAGTAAATAAAAGGGATTGAATTGATATGTACGTGTGGAGACTGCAGATGTTGATTGAAACCAAAAATCTATCATTAAGACATTAAATTTTTTTTTTTTTTTTTTTACATTCATATGGTTCCTGTATTTTTTTATGTCTTGGCTGTTAATGATATTTAGAAGTGCACAGGAGTCCAAAGTTTTCTAATTTAATTGGGAGTAATGGAAATCACTTTAGCTGTTTTGAGTCCATATGTATTATTGTATTCTACAAGTTACAATGCTTATGGTGGAAAAATGCAGATTGAAGTTATAGCCTGGGGTGTGCCAGCTAGGGAGAAGTAGCACCTCAACATTGTTAACAGAGTGCAATTTTACATTTCAAAATTGACAGTAGTAGTGGAGGTTTACCATTAAGAATAACTCATTTTACAATCTGGATAACCTTGGTATATAGACCCTTGTCATTATTTTAAACTGTCTATCATAATGAATTTTAGAATTATTCCATTTGCAAAGCAACCTCAGGCCCTTGTTTTGTATGCTAGCCATTTCCATCATATACTATCCATTGGAGCTTTATGAGGAGGTCTGATTAGTGACTAGTGTATTGATTGCATAAACTTTTTGGCTTCTAGAAATAATTTTTTTGCTTCTCTCGATGCGTAATAACTCAGGTTTCTAGTAGGATCTGTAACTTCTATTACGGGAATTTTGTCATATGATTTTTTATGGCTATGCAAATTTATTTTATTTTATGTATAGGTCCGAATCTGTCGAGAGAAGGCAACTGGTCATGTATATGCTATGAAGAAGCTTAAGAAATCAGAGATGCTTCGCAGAGGCCAGGTGTTGAAATCATCAGAACTTACTCACCTCGTTAAAAATTAAAATGAATATTATCTTGTCTTCCTCATTAATTACCTTTATCTATTTTTAGGTTGAACATGTAAAAGCCGAGAGGAACCTACTTGCAGAAGTTGACAGCAATTGCATTGTAAAACTTTATTGTTCTTTTCAAGATGAAGAGTATTTATATCTCATAATGGAGTACCTACCTGGTGGTGATATGATGACATTGCTCATGCGGAAGGATATACTGACAGAAGATGAGGCCAGGTTCTATGTTGGGGAGACTGTCCTAGCTATAGAGTCAATTCATAAACATAATTATATTCACAGGTAAGCTCAAGCTTAAATAATAATGTTACATCATGGAAAAAATTTAATATGAAAATTATTTGATGTTCTGATTTTGATATGCATTCCAGAGATATCAAACCTGACAACTTGCTGCTAGATAGAAATGGACATATGAAATTATCGGACTTTGGATTATGTAAGCCACTAGACTGCAGTAATCTTAATGAGAAGGACTTCTCTATTGGGAGCAACAGAAGTGGAGCCCTTCAGAGTGATGGACGTCCTGTGGCTCCTAAAAGAACTCAGCAGGAGCAACTGCAGCATTGGCAGAAAAATAGGCGAATGCTTGTAAGTCACTCAATATCCATGAACAGGCATGACTGTTTTATTGCTTACGAACTTTCAGGTTGACTGTCCTTTTTACTTCTTACCTTATTAATTTCAAACTATGCATATTCTATAATGTTAAGTGTTGGATTATATTTTTTTATTCGATATTCTTCATTCTGTATATAAATTTGGTGACCTCTTGTTTTGACTAGGTTGGGTATATATATATATATATATATATTTTTTTCTTGTGGTCAAATGATGACTCAATATTTATGGCATTTGAAGCTCTTCTTTCCTTACAATACTGCAGGCCTATTCTACGGTTGGAACACCTGACTATATTGCCCCTGAAGTTCTATTGAAAAAAGGATATGGCATGGAATGCGACTGGTAATTTGTTCTTCTAGCTTTAATTTCAATAATACCTTTAAGTTCCCTAGATTTATAAACTTCTTATTCTTTCAATATATTCTGATGAGAATCATGAGATCATGTTGATGCTTCCAGGTGGTCTCTGGGAGCTATAATGTATGAAATGCTAGTGGGATATCCACCCTTTTATTCAGATGAACCAATGTCGACTTGTAGAAAGGTAATGTCCCGATCAGCTATTGATGAATCACAACAAGTCATGCATGTATATGGATTGAGGTTTAGCACATGTGTAGAACTTTGAGTTTATTGAATTTTGGTAGGCTCCTGTGCTTAGAGGAAGCCTATATTCATATATTATACTGAGTAGAAATTATCAATATTCTATATGACCTTATCATTGACATTTGCCTGCAGATAGGTCTGAAAGCCTTAGAGTTATTGGCTTTATCTGAAAAAAAAAAATGATGAGCTTTCCCGATACCAAATTACCAATGTCAGGAATTGCATCTTTCTATTCCCATGTTCTAATCTGTTTTCCCCCCTTATAATAGCATGTTTCTCACCAAATATATTTCGACCATTCTCTTATTGACTAGAATTGATATTTTATAGTAATAGATGATCTTTGTTATTGGCATTTTATAATGTGTCCATCTTAATTCCCTGTATATATTCTTTTTGCTGTCTATCACATTTTTGTCTTCATCAATTATGATCATATCTATCCCATTCCTTCAAATTTGCAGATAGTAAATTGGAGAACTCATTTAAAATTTCCAGAAGAAGCTAAACTATCTGCAGAGGCAAAGGATCTTATTAGTAGACTCCTATGTAATGTGGAGCAGAGGCTTGGAACCAAAGGGGCTGATGAAATAAAGGTATTGTGGTGTGTTCATTCTTTTTGAATATCTATAATTTACTTTAGGTTACAGTTGTATTAACAAACTGATCTTTTATTTCCAGGCTCACCCATGGTTCAAGGGTATTGAATGGGACAAATTGTACCAAATGAAAGCTGCTTTTATTCCTGAGGTCAATGATGAATTAGATACTCAAAATTTTGAGAAGTTTGAAGAGGTATATTATCTACGTTTATGTCCAAGGATATAAAACAGTTTATAGTCTGTCAATGCTAACCAATATCATGCTCTCCTGATGTACTAATGACATGCAGGTGGACAACCAAACTCAATCTTCCTCAAAATCAGGCCCATGGAGAAAGGTTCGCTCTTGTTATTGAAATTTCTTATATAGTTGGTGTAATTGTGGCTTTGTTAATTTAATGGGCATGATTTTTACTATGTGGACTCTTCCATTAGCCCATTTCTTCTCCTATGATGCTTAACTGATATTTTGTGAGATTATTGGGGATCTTTATCCAATGTAAAGCTGCTGTCATGTGTTTTTCCTGTTTTATGTCTATCTATCTAGTAATCTGTCTATTACTTATCTGCCTTGGTTTCTGTTTTGATGTAAATATCTTGGACATTTAACATGCCATGTAATAAGTAAGAAGTAAGGTCCTTTGAATAGTTTGAGTAACTTTCAATGTTAGTTAGTTGTCTTTGGATCACTTTTGTGGATATGCTTGTAGCATACTGTCAATAGAAACCTTTAGTTTACAGATGAATTGATTTACCTTATGAAATACCTCTTGTTTAAAATTCATGGATCATCAGTGTTGATGAGGAAAATGTACTTGTTCAAGTTTGTGTATCAGTGTATGTAACTTTGACGTGTTATTTGCTGCAGATGCTGTCATCTAAAGATGTTAACTTCGTTGGCTACACATATAAGAACTTTGAAATCGTGAATGATGATCAACTACCTGGAATTGGTTTGTACATCTTCAATTTGATGTGTCCTTTATATTACCTTTTCGCCTAATTTTCATTATTTTCTTTCCATAATAAAAAAGTTCCGCTTTCATATATTTTTTCTAGTACTCATATTCTTTTGTACCTGTGACATTTGTGAATCTAATGGAAGGTTTTATGCTCTATCAATTTTATTTCTCAAACCTTGAATAATTGAGCTTCATATTGTGGAGCAGAAAATGAGGAGTTCATTACTAAGGGATGGAAAATCTTATTGAGTAATGATATTTGCATAAACTTACACTCACACACTCCTTTCATACTCTCACGTGAGGCATTGGGTAACACCTTGGTCTGGCTGGAACTAAGGGTGAGTTTGGATAAGCTTTGGAAAACGTGCATTTATCATATAGTTTTTCTTAGAGCATTTTTTCGTAAGCTACTTTTTTTAGCTTCTGAAAAAAAAAGACTCCTTTTTAAAAAAATAAAATAAAAAAATCTTATCTAATTATCATATATCTTTTTAATTAAAAATTCACTTTTTTTCTTCTAAAAATACAAACTAACGAACCCTTAATCTTAATGGTCCAGATTGTGCACATTACCTCGCATAGATTATGCAAATATCTTTACCTTTTAATAATGGGGAAAACACATCTCTTGTTGCTGGAGAAGTGTTTTATCCTTCGTGTGACCCATTGAATTTCATGCAACACCTTTTTTTTAATAGGTGGTGGGCCCCACCATAACTGTGTCTTCAGTAGGAGATTAACTTCTGTTTTAGGGGAAGTTTAAAGCCCTTTAATAATTAGGGGAAAGTATTTCTTTTGTCATATAGATTTTATCTCCTGCGACCCAAAATGACGCCGTTTTGGGTTTGGAAAAAACAAAATACAGGGCATTTTGATAATTATACTTCTAACTTACAACATAGATTTCCCCAAAATGTCCTTTATTTTATTTTTTTCTCAAACCATAAAACATGGTTTTGGGATCATAGACGATAGCTTTATCTCGTACAATAGAAGAAACACTAAACCCTTATAATTAATTAACCGGTTTACTTTTTTAAGTTTTGTCAACAGCTGTCAGCTTTTTGAACCATTTTATTAAGGACTTTAATGCAGCATTTCTTTGATAAAAAATTGGTGCATCTGCTTACTAAAGAGTATGATCGTTTACGCATTTCTTGTGCAGTCATTCTATTGCATATGATGCATATGAAGCGTATATTATATTTGGAAACTAATGTTAGTGACTAATTTTGTTTGTTGATGCATCAATTGACTTTAATTTCAATGAACTGTGATTTCGATTAAGGTCATTCTGCTGAATCTTGCTATTTATTATAGTTTATGCATTCGCAATCTTTATGATTCTCTCCCCCAAGTCCCAAATTTTATTATTCTTTTCCTAGTTGATTCATCAGTGCACTGATCTTCATGAATAATTTGTTACTTTATCAGCTGAATTGAAGAAAAAGAGCACAAAAACTAAACGGCCATCTATTAAAACCCTATTTGGTAAGAAGAATTTCCTCATTGTTCTCCTCTTCTCTTGAATTTTTTTTCTGTATTTTTTTTTGCTTAAGATCTAATGGTTCATTTCACTTACTAGTAATGCTCCAAATGACTCCCCTATAAAATATACATTTGATTACAGGGTTTTTTCTCTGAAATTTTCGAAAATTTGGTAATATTTTAGAAATTATGTCTAATGGTTCATTTCACTTACTAGTAATGCTCCAAATGACTCCCCTATAGAAATATACATACTTGGCATTACAGGGTAGCTTCTCAAATCTCTGAAATTTTCGAAAATTTTATGTGGTAATATTTTAGAAATTATGTTAATGATAATAAACTACAACTACTAAAGATTTGTGTTAGTAAGGTTGTCTCAAGTAATAGATCAGCAATTCCTGGGAAAACATTAATATATATATATATATATATATATATATATATATATATATATATTATATATATATATATATATATATATATATATATATATATACGTATATATATATATATATATATATATATATATATATATATATATATATATATATATATATATATATATATATATATAAGTATATATATATATATATATATATATATATATATATATATATATATATATATATATATGCATTACAGGGTAGCTTCTAAAATCTCTGAAATTTTCTAAAATTTTATGTGGTAATATTATATATATATATATATATTATATAATATATATGTATAATATATATATATATATATATATATATATATATATATATATAAAGGGCTGAAAGTATCACTCATGGGATCCTGGATCAAAGATAGAGCTATACAGAACTAGCGAAATTGGAAAAATATATTGCTAGGTACAGTAAATGTATATTAGTAATTAGTATTGATGTTGAACACTTCAACGTCAGGTGCAAAAAGCAGGGAGCTCTTTATAGAGACAATTACTACTTAAACATGACATTGAGGCATGAATGGGGGGAAAACTTCAATAAATTGAGCTAATTACATGCTTTAATAAATTGGGTTTAGATTGCTCCATTCTTTAATAAATTGGGCTAATTACATGCGACAGATGACGAATCGGCTATGGCTACTAATGAACCTGCCCAAGGGAGCTTCATAAAACTCTGACCTACTCAACTTGAAGTTCCTGAGAAGAGTGAAACGCAATGATCTAAACTAATAATATTTTACAGGAATTATAGAAGACCATTGAGATACGACCAAATGCCAGTTTGAATACTGATTGTTTTACTCTTTACCACATTCTTTTGTTAGTTTGGAGTGGATGGTTATGGGAGCGGAGGCTCTGAAACTTTGTGGTTTTGGATAGCTGGGTTTTGGCTTGACTAGGATATTTGTCTGTGTAGAAAAATCTTTTAAGGTATATATATTCTTTACATTTTTAGTTGAAGGTGTTTTCTTTTGTTCACCTTTTATCAAGCTGCAATGTGTTAAATTTTTAAGTTATTCCTTGTAATTAAGTTACTGCTGAAGTGCTGACAAGGATGTGCAATTCTCACATTCTTTGACTATCATGTAGAGATTCATTAGTTTTAAGACAATATTTTCTTTTTTATCTGACTCCAGTAGTTCCATTTTTTACAAATGTAATCCTTATTCTCACTTTCTTTTCTTTTTCTTTATCTACAAGTTTATTTTTTATTTATTTAGTTATTTTTTCATATGGGGAACTGGAGGAGGAGGAAGGCACCCTACATAATCTATCATGTTAATGACGCCCTATGGCATGGCAGATTACATAATCTTTGGATATACAACATTAATTCCTTATCTATTATTTTCTTCAAGAAAGCATAAATATCAACCTTGGTGAAATGAAAATGCACATGGGCTACCATGGTAACTAACCACGTAACAATGTGGCAAACAATAATATGGAGATTATCTCTTCTCATTGGTTTTGCTTGGCAAATGAACACTGTATTTTAGCCAAATGAACACAAATTGCACCATAATTGATATATTAGCCGCATCATATTCCTAATTGTGCAACAGTGCCGCAGGAATGCTACTCTTATAGGTACGATGTCAATGATGACACTGCCTGGGAAAGGATAAATTCAAGTAGAAAAACAGGTAAAACTTATGCAACAAGTACTAAAGGAACTCGATTCCTAAACTATCTCATCAAGTAGATTTTTTTTAATTCTAAAATTACACACACACACACGCGCACATATAAGGGGCAGATTAATCTTCTATCATTGTAAGAATAAGAAGTGTTACATTAAATCTTGATCATTAATTTGTTTGCATTTAACAGCTTATATAATTAATAAATCAAAGTCATTAGATATATAGAGAATCAACAACTAAGATTGAAAGTATAATTTATACTGGTATAAAATGATCCTTACCTATTATATAAATGTAAGATAAGATATTCTATAATATATGAATATTATAGGAATATATTAATAATATAGAAATATAAAAACAGAATAATAACATAAATAAATTACAAAGGATAAATATTTGTATTATTTAAAAAAGAAGGAATGTGATGAGAGAATTTAAATTGGGATAGCCTCAAAAGCCATATCAGGCAAAAATTTTTACAAAAGGTAAAAAGAAAAATTAATTTAGCACCAAACATAAAATTCCGCCTTTTAGTATTCAAAAAAAAAAAAAACCGCCTTTTATTCGTGCTTATGATTAGGGGTGAAATTGGGTCAGGCCGCCCTACAGGGGCCTACAGCTCAGTCTATGTCAGGTGAGACCTAATATAGTATATTGCGTAAAATAGGCCGGACTTGGGTCTTGAAAAAGTCGTAGGCCCACCTTCACGAGGCATGACCTATAAACCTATAGGCCGACCTATATTGTATTATTTTTTTAAATAAAATAGAATAAACATGTTTTGAAGAAAAAATAAAAGATATAAATTTAATCAATTGTAATTATTTATAGCTTAATTATATTCGATTATATTTTAATAGAAATCTGACTTTATTTCTTATGTAGGAGGAACCAACATCTCAGCATATTAGATTGTGTATATGAATATATTAAAAAGTTTTTTTGGAGAGGTTATACTTTCTAGTTTCTACATTATGTGTTTGTTGGATTCATGTAGTTATTTTAATTTACATAATATGAATTTACATAGTATGAATTTTAATTTAAAATGACAAACACTGAACCCATACAAAATATGTTAAAGTTTTTTATAGCGACACATTTCAAAAACTTTATCAGTGTTATTCCACAGAATTTATATGCTTCCAGCTTTCTCTTGTAAGCACATGATATAATAACTCTCCGCATTGATATCGTACTATTGTGGGCATCAACTACGCCAGTTTATGATGGAGACAACTATCCAATTTATGATGAATTCAATTGCAGAATTCCTTCAAAGTCAAGCAAAAGAATTGATTCAAAAGATATCATTTGAAGATGTAAAATAGCAGTTATTACACTCCGAACAAGAAGAACCCTTTATAGAGGAAACTAAGGAATCAAAAGATGAACAGCTAATGAATATTACAGAGATATACATGACGACACAAGGACAAAAATTATTGAATTTGAACCTAGATAGTCGACATTTCTTTATGAGATCGCGTTTGGTAGAAGAGAAATTTTTCTTATATGAGAATCTCGATTTTCAGAAATATAATTTTTACAATCAATTTATGATAATATCCGAAAATTTAAAATTTAGAAAAAAAAATCAATTTTTTTGGGAATCCTACAAAAAGCCACGTAACAAACGGCCACATTTAAATCTGAGTGCTTAAAACTTAATTACCATAAAATAGCTAAGGTAGATTCTTTTAACTGAATGCAAATGATTTATCTATGTTGCAATTCAATGTCATCTACTTCTTTTGGATCCGGATCTCTCGTGAGAAAAAAAAAATTGATATAGTCATGTAAAAAATCATAATTATACAAAATGGATTAATGGTAATAAAATAAGAGAAAAAAAACATTGAAATAGATAGTTATAAAATAATAACTTTTGAAAGAGAGAGAAAAATATTGAAATAAGTAGTTATAAAATCATAACTGTTGATTCACCTTCGTATGGTTGTAATCTTTCCACATAATCATGTTATTTTTGTTAATGGACACAACTTTTAAGCATGTGGATAGTGGTTCGATCCCAATACATGTGTATAAAAAAGATTTTTGTAAGAAAAACTGTACCTACAATCATGTGATCTCTTCATCTCGAGGGAATTAATCTTGGCTTTGGGCTTGGGGATACTCTTGAAGTAATTTTCAAAAAAAAATTGTTATTTTAAATTATGGAGAGAGAGAGTGAGATTTTTTTTAAATTTAAATTTTAAATAAAAAATACTACTTTTGACTAAAAGCATCAAACATTTCCCCCTTAAATATAATATAAAAAAAAAGTTAAATTGAGGGACGATAATAATATACTTAAGCAAATAATACAAATTCTTTTTTTTATACACAAATAATACAAATTCAATATATAAAGTCAAAAACTTAAGACGCTGCTAACAATATCTACGATGAGCTATTGCTAAGATCTCTCTCTTTGAGAAGATAATTAATAGTTTAATACTATCAATTGTGAATGGTGATTTTGGATTAAGACCCTAAACTTTCTCTTAGCAAATGAACAATAATTATTACAAATTAAATTTGGAGAAATGATATATTTATTACTAAAAAATTTTGTACCATATAAATAATCTTGTATACATCACCCTAAAAGTTAGCTCAAAGGGTGGGAGTGCCCAAAGCCTTATAAACTCCACATTCGTTGTTCATACAACCAATGTGAGACTATATATCTCAACACGCACCCTCACACAAGAGCCCATTGGGTTAGAAACGTGGATAATGCAACAGACCCAATTTATCTGTGTTAAGAAAGTCCACAAGAGAAAGTGGTGAACAACGAGACTCTGATACCATGTAAAGAATCTTGGGATACACCACCCCAAAAGCTAGCTCAAATGGTGGGAGTGCCCAAGACCTTATAGTCCCACATTGGAGACGGTGAGGCTCTGATATCATGTAAAGAACCTTGGGATACACCACCCAAAAATTAACTCAAAGGATGAAATTTATTGGGTCATATTTATTAATCAATTTTGTATACTAATAAATATATCCCGTGCCATTAAAATTAAAAAAACTACTTTAAAATATAATAAACAAAAAGTCATATAATATGACACACACACTAGTTTGGACTTTGGACAGTCATCCGATTTCTTTTCCTTCCTCCCTCCTCCCACCTCACATCACTTTTTCTTTCCATTTTCTCTTTCTCTCTCATCCCACTTTCTTTTCTTTTCTTTTCTTTCTATTTTTCCCGGAATCTCTAAATTTTCCTAGAAAATTCACTCCTTGTCCTCGAAGACAGATCCCAAAGGGGATACCAAATAAAACAGAGTTTGGGCGAGAGTATTATAGCCATTAGATTTCTCTCCCTTCTTCTTCTTCTTCTCCTTCCTACACTTTTACATTTTGCACAGTATTCACTATTGTGGAGCAAACTATAGTTTATTTACTCAAAGTTACTCCGATTTTTGTCGCACCCTTTTTCAGTATTTTAGCTATTTTCTCCGAAGTGGAAAAAGAGGTTTCATTGAATGATCCCGGTATCGTGGTTGTGCTTCGATTTAACAAGCACTGAGTTTTTTTTGTAGATTCTAGCTCTTTTCTCTCTCTTTTTTTTTTCGTTGATTTTTTTGGTATTGGGATTAGTATAAGCTGAATTTTTGAGTTGTTCAATACAATTTCTGATCTTTATGTTAATGTTAAATCTCGTTGGATCTGAGATTGTGCTGGAAGGAAAGATGGATCGTTGATGAGACACTCGGAATAGGCAAAAATTGTTTTTTTCCCTCTTATAGTAGAGTGGTTTTGTAATTTAGCAAGGATCAAGAGATTGCGTTTGTAATGATGGATCATGTTATTGGTGGAAAATTCAAGCTTGGGAGGAAGATTGGGAGTGGATCGTTTGGAGAGCTTTATTTGGGTATGCATATTATCAAGTATTTTTATTTTCCTTTGGTAGCGTTGTATACTTTAAATGATTTGGACGTCACAACTCTTTTTTGGTCTTCTGGTGCTTTTGTTTGTTTCAGGTGTTAATGTACAAAATGGAGAGGAAGTGGCTGTCAAGCTGGTCAGTGCAATTATTGCATTTGATGTTTGGGAATGTTAAATGTTTGATATTTTGTTATAAAAAAAAAAATGTTTGATATTTGATTTTGGGGAGGTTATACTTACAAGAAATAAAAAATTTAAAATCGAAATAAAAATTCGTAAAACGTAAAATCGTAACTTAAAAAGATAGTAAAAATATAAAAGCTTTTGGAATATTGATAATACTTTTTTTTCATTTACTAAATTTTAACTGTTGATTTTTGTGAATCTAACCGTTGTAATTTATTGGGTCATACTTATTAATTAATTATTAATTTCCAATAAATTATAATTATTATATTAGCGGAAATATAACCCCTCCCATTGATAAAATCATTTTGATGAAAAAAAAATCGTAAAAACATACGATCGTAGTGATAAATTGAGATTTTAACTATCATGATACTTACTACCTTTATTTCTTGCTACCAAATCTTAACCGTTAATTTGCGTCAATCTAACGGTTATAATTTATTGGAAATTAATAATTAATTAATAATTGTGACCTAATAAATTAAAACCGCTAGATTAACGGAAATCAACGGTCAAGATTTGATAGTAAGATGTAGTAAATAAAAAAGAAAAAGTAGCAAGTATAATCTCATCTATTGATTTTATTATATTTTGTTTTTCTAGTGCATAGATGGAATTTTATTGCTGTCGAAGTGAAATGATTGGTATCTCGTTATTTTTTATAAACATTAGGCCTTTCACTAAGGCTATGGTAGTAGCTGTGGTTTTGTTTACTGGTTGCATGACCTTCACTTATTGCGCTGTGTGTTACTTAGAAGTTACCTTTAAAAGAAAGGGATTTTTGGGATAACTGTTGAGTTGAAAATTTTGATGATGAAAAACTAAAGGGAGATTGGCAGTTTCCTTTCTGACATCTGACAGCAGTGAAAATCCCATGGAGATATACATATACTACTAATTAATGGAAATGTCACATGCCTTTACGAGGCATGATTGGAGAATATTTAAATAATTATATATGATGAACCAAGAGTCTTGGCATTAGGCATATTGGCATAAATTATATTATGTGATCATTATTGGACTGTATTTATATGTATTAGCAAAGGAGGAAAAAGATAGAAGAAAAAACTATAGTCTAAGATTTGATTTGCATACATTATTTGACATGCTGTTTCATGCTTCAATATTTATGCACATTTGTTGGGCCAACATATTTTCTCATTAGCTTGACCTTTTAAACAACTGATACTGTGATGATGTCTCAAATTTCAGTTGCTTCAAATCTTTAATGCAAGGCTTAATACTTTGTAACTTTTATTGTTGCTCATATATTATTTTCTGTTGAGCATAACATGATACAGATTTTTGGTCCTGTATTAATCAGCCTTAGTTTTGTCACTTTGTGACAATTTGTTCCCTAGCTTTTTCAAAATTAAGCTATTGCCAATTCTTTTTCCATTCTCTTCCTGTGTTTGCCAGGAACCTGTGAAGACCAAGCATCCTCAACTTCACTATGAGTCAAAATTGTATATACTTCTTCAAGGGGGAAGTAAGTTTTCATTCTTTCCTTTTTCTTCCTAATTTATACTTCAATTTCTTTTCTTGTAGGCAAGATATACATTTGTTTACTTCACTGTCATGAAGTATAATTAGTGTATGAGCTTGTCTGATTAGTTTGTTCATTTTCAATTTTTAATTTTTGAAGCTGGTATACCCCATTTAAAATGGTTTGGAGTTGAGGGTGACTACAATGTCATGGTCATTGATCTTCTTGGACCAAGTCTTGAAGATTTGTTTAACTATTGCAATAGGAAATTTTCTCTGAAAACAGTTCTGATGCTTGCAGATCAGCTAGTAAGTATTAATTTCAAGAAAACTATATTTTTAACAGACAGCTGCTGTATTTTTACTCTTTTTCTCAATTTGGTTTACCTAGATAAACAGAGTTGAGTATATGCACTCCCGGGGTTTTCTGCACCGTGATATAAAGCCTGACAACTTTTTAATGGGTTTAGGCCGTAAGGCAAATCAGGTATGTTGTGTTTCTGGAATTTATATGAATTCACCCTTATCTGGTTGGGTATTTATGCATGACTCACTGCTCACCTGTATTCTAAACTAGTATCAGTTGTGATTTAAGATTATGATCAAAGCTATTTCATTCAGATTAGTGAATATATGGAGATTTCAATTTGGTTGTAAATTCCTAATGATCTCTAGTCTGTAGTAGCCCTAGGATAGGTAATTTAGTATTCAGAACTTGAACCTTGTAAATAAACTTTTTCGTTGGTTAATACTATATCATGCCCAATAAACCACAGACATACAAAATGATTCAACTTAGACAGCTCTTTCTACAGGAATCTGTTAGTTGAAGTTTTCTACTCCTTTTTGTTGTAAACCACAGCATGACTTTGCTACTCTCTTTGATTCCTGTTACTTTTATAGTTTTTTTTAGCATATCTTTGATTTTCTTTCTCACTCTACCCCACTCACCTTCTTTGCTTTTACATCTAACTCCTTTTTTTTTTTTAAATTAATAATTTAAGGAAGTTTATGTAATTTTCAAAATTATACTCCTGGTATTGCCTAAGAACCAAACTATTCACTATCCCAGCATGACTCTGCTACTCTCTTTGATTCCTGTTACTTTTATAGTTTTTTTTAGCATATCTTTGATTTTCTTTCTCACTCTACCCCACTCACCTTCTTTGCTTTTACATCTAACTCCTTTTTTTTTTAAATTAATAATTTAAGGAAGTTTATGTAATTTTCAAAATTATACTCCTGGTATTGCCTGAGAACCAAACTATTCACTATCCCAGTCAACTTAAGGTGAGCCCATTATATTCTTGAAAATCAGGTTAAGCATGAAGTGTACCAAACAAATTCAGATTGAAACAATGTCGTAGGAACTAAGAAGTACGAAAGATGTGACCTAGAAAAAGGAGGTCAACTGACAATGTACCTTTGAATTTGCTTACTGCTGGACATGTGTCATCTATTTTAAACCAAAAAAAGATAGTATGCTTTGCCTGCTCCTAAAATAGCAGCCAAAAATTGTCCTTTGGCGTCTCTCTCTCTCTCTCTCTCATATCACCTATTTAACATCTCAAGTGGTATTTGCACCAACGCCCTTCTTGTCCTCCGGTTGTAAGGGTTGTTTCCAAAATTTCAAAAATATGCATGCTAAGTTGGTTTTGCTTTATGTTGCAGCTACACCTGTTTTATATCAATGATTTAAATCCTATGTTGTGATCTCTGATTGTTTTTTATACATAGCAGGTATATGTAATTGATTATGGCCTTGCAAAAAAGTACCGGGATCTCCAGACCCATAAGCATATACCATACAGGTACCAAAATTGAGATTTTTGTTTGGGCAGGCTCTGTAGCTTGTTTTCATTTCTTTCCTTGAGTATGTGATCCAATATTATCTTTCATTCGTTACTTTAGGAAGTTACAAAGTTTATTTCATGTGGTTCCTCGAAAATGTTGTTGCCTGTTTGTATTTGCTATTTTTGGAACTTTACTGCGTTGTTAACTGTCTTCCAGCTCATTTAGGTTAAATAATATGGTACTTGATATTCTTTTGTTTTTTGGATTCCTCGGGTTGTTTTGACCTTGTCTTCGATGAATAATATTATCTGTTCCTGGACCTGGGATGGCTAACAGGTTTTATTTTACTAGGGGTTAAACTGGTGTGTGCAACTTGAGTATTACTAGTTTTGAACCTGAACCAAAATCCAAAATAATATTCCTAAACTTGAACCTGCACCTGCTGCCTGACTAAGCATGAAAATCCTCCCATCTGCTCGCTTCTAACTTCTCTTATGTGTCATCCTCTGAATCCATCACTTGTTTACATATCCTTTTCTTTCAGGGAAAACAAAAACCTCACGGGAACTGCTCGGTATGCAAGTGTTAACACTCATCTTGGAGTTGGTGAGTGAGGCAATTTGGTGCAGGCTGCAGCTCCTGATCAATAAGCTTTTCTTAAAATTTTCAAATTCAAAATGGATGCAAATTCATAGTATGTCTTGTTCTGATAATTCTTGCAGAACAAAGCAGAAGAGATGATCTAGAATCGCTTGGCTATGTGCTGATGTACTTTTTGAGAGGAAGGTTGATTGCAGTGCTGAGATTCTTACTTCTGTAATCATCTTTCTCATTGTATTTTAATATACACTGGCAATTTTTTTTCCAGTCTCCCTTGGCAAGGCTTGAAAGCTGGCACTAAAAAGCAAAAATACGACAGGATAAGTGAAAAGAAGATGCTTACTCCAATAGAGGTATTATTACTTTTTCACAACAGCTTTTTTGTGAATGTTTTGATGATTAGAATTGTTGAAATGATAGGGATTTAGGTATCAAGGGAAGGACGAAAAGGAGATAATATAAAAAAAAGGCAAATCCCGGTGTACAAGGTCTCCGACTAAAAGAAGATAATAGAAACTAAATAATATTCTCATTTGTATAATACAACTTACAAAGTACTAATCCCTATTTATACTAATAGTAGACTCCTAAAATAAGGAAACATATTATGAAATATAAGGAAACATTGGAAAATAATCCAAAGAGTCATCTAAGAGACTCTGAATTTATTTTAAGATATTATATGATATCTTTTAGATTCAAGATTTAACATCCAAAACACACTATACACAATGGACGACAACCACCAATGATGGCTATGACACACAAATCATCAGTGGCAAATCAACTTACAATGACAAGGAGCAAACACCAAGCCACAAACAAGTAGTGAACCACTCAACCACCATAATGCAACAAACCACCTGATGAACCACCATAAACAGCGCAATGAACAGTGCAGGATAGAGATAGGAGCACTCCAAATAGACTTCGAGGGGGAGGGGGACAACAAGCATATATCAGGGACAGACCTGGATGATGGAGCTAGACTGATGGTGTGCTGCCGGAAATGAAGCTCCACGCCCAGGACTGACAACTGGGCAAAAAATGCGAGCATGGGTCGACTAGGCTGGAATGGACGAACCAGATCGTTGGGTCACCAACTGGAAAGGTTTGTGGAATTTTTTTTGATGATGACGGTGGCCGGAAGACACTGAATTGCTGCTAGAAGGACAACACACGAGACAGCAACAAATGTGACTGGAGAAGGCCTGCGAGACAGCCAGAAGGACACAACTCACCGTAAAAGTTGACGGGCTCTAGCTTTGGGGGAACTCGGTAAAAGAATTGTGACAGGGCAAGTCATGGAGGATGAAACCGTTCTGATTTCATGTTAAAATTATATGAATTTAGATATAGAGTGGAGGAAGAAAAGAAGATAATAGAGACTCAATAATAATCTCTTTTGTATACTGACATGACACAAACTATAAAGTACTAATCCTTATTTATACTAATAGTAGACTCCTAAAACAAGAAAAATAATTATGAATATATAGAAACCAATCCTAGGAGAACATCTAAGATATTTTAAACTTATTTTAAGATATTATATGACATCTTCTAGATATTCTAACAAGAATAATTGGTATTTGTTCATATTAGGATGATTGCTGGTTTGTTGCTGATTTAATTGTCGGTAGAATTTGTTCACTACAAGTATTTTTCTGCATCATATGTGTGTGTGTATGTATGTATATGTATATTCTTTAATTAATTACAATTGATTTTGCAATAAATTAATTCTTTTTCCACAATTTTATCTGGTGCAAAAAATTTATTATATGAGTTTCTGAGACAGGTTTTATGCAAGTCATATCCATTGGAATTCACATCATACTTCCACTACTGCCGTTCATTGCGGTTTGAAGATAAGCCTGATTATTCGTATCTTAAGAGACTCTTTCGGGATCTATTCATCCGAGAAGGTTAACTTTGTATATATAAGCTTTGCTGTTTCCGGGTACAGATTTTTTAAGGATTTGCAAGTAGGTTGAAAATGTTGCTATGACAGGCTATCAATTTGACTATGTATTTGATTGGACTATATTGAAGTATCCACAAATTGGATCCAGTTCTAGAGCTCGAGTGAGTACTTGTGATTTTCATCTATGAAGAGACAAGAAGTGTGGTTTCATTGCATTTCTAGCAAAAGTAAAGGTTTTTGTTAATCAAATTTTTTGCTGCATTTTCAACAGCCAAGTGGTAAACCAGTCATAAATGCAGGACAATCAGGAGAGAGATTAGAACGGCCTTCAGGTTTCCTCCTTCTACAGCAAGATCCCTGTAGCTTACTGCTATGCTGATAAATAATTTTGATGTCTTATGGATTCATAATCCTTAAAGTTCTATTATTCTTTATGTCTATGTGCTTCATTCCCATCATCCGGTTTGAACTGATATTATTTTCACTTGTTTAAACAATTTGAGTATTTACATTTTATTCGATGAAGTAGTGCATTATTTTAGTGCTACAAGCTGTACCAAAAAAACATTCATCAGCGAAGAATTTTTTTACCTATATTTTAGGTGGACCAGAGATTCGGGATAGATTCTCAGGTGCAGTCGAGGCGTTTGCAAGGAGGAGTGGCTCTGGGCTTGGTCTACATAGTGATAATTCTAGGCATAGGTCTTCAGATGATGTGCCATCTTCCAAAGACGTGGTTAGTACATGTGTCATTATTGTTTTCTTTGTGTATGGATTGGTTACCTTCAAACTTTATTATGAATTGTAAGTTGACTGCTTAAACTTTACTCCTTAACTAATGGTTATTCTTTGCAGCAAGCTGATTCTGAGAAGCCTCGTAGCTTTTCTCGTAATGGCAGTTCCTCAAAAAGGCCTGTCTTATCAAGCAGCCGACCAAGCTCTTCTGGTGAGCCTAGTGAAAGCCGTTCCAATCGAGTGGTTTCGAGCAGTAGCCGTCTATCTGCAACTCAAAGGTCTCAACCAGGATTTGAGTCCAAAACATATTTTACTCGTGCTTCAGGGACAAGAGGGGGTCGGGATGATGCAATCAGGAGCTTTGAGCTCCTGTCAATTGGTACAGGAAAAAGGAAATGAAGAACTGTGTGTTCAGCAGACTTCTTGTGTCAAAGTTCTCAGTTCTATTCTCATACTTTCCTTTGAGATGTCCATGCTTGTTGATTACTCTGTATATTTCCATCCAATGTTGGGTCCATTCAAAGCTAAAAGCTCATCGAAATTTCTTCATGAAGCTTTGGCAGACTCCTCTTATACCTCTTCAGATGTTCTTCCATTATTATTTCAACATGGACCCATTCATGAAGATATACTGGATTAGGAATTTGTTAATATATGGCAACTTGTAATAAATACATTCTCTTTTTCTTGTTGAAGGAAAAGAAACTGCAAAAATGCTTTGCCAGTTTTGGACCCTTTCTATGCGTATTTTGTACCTGACTATTTCTTTCTAATGTACATTGAGGGAATGGAATTGTTGGCTCCAATTATGGATAAGAGAAAGAGAAGAGGTTGACTATTATGCGTGTTAGAATTAAATGATTTAAAGCACGTGTATAATGACTAATATTTTAGATATTACTCATTATACGTGCTGATTATCCCCTCTTGTATCTGTGGGCTGATTACACAGTATTTTACCTCAAATCCTTCTCTATGTTCTATAATGTGCATTGGAGCTCGTGCAACAGTTCAAGCAGAATTTACAAGACTTGGTGTTTAAGAGAAACGAGGAATGACACTTGTGGTAGGCTTGATAGGAAATATTTCTAATTTGGTGCTATGCTATAAGTCCTACAAGCATTAAAATATGGATTCGAAGATCTAGTGTAATTTTGCCTCTTCTTGAAAACAAGACTCTGATACACTTATCATTTGTTTAAAATGCGAATCATGGTTCTTATGTTGAGACATGCGTCAAATCCCAATATAGACGCAATAATTGTAATGCAGAAAGGGTGAGAAGCTGGTAGCAATGAGCCACATTACGGAATCCTCTAAATTAAATGACGCATCAATTTCAAAATTTACTCGGAAGTATTTTGTGGGTAGGTGGGCCAAACCAATATTGGATTGAGAATTATTCTTATACTTTAAGGGGTAAGAACATTCATACTCGATAATTAATTCTATTTTTTATATTTTGCAAAAATTGATTATATCCTGGAAATTAGTAAAATCCAAACATGAATTAGTTCCCTTATTTATTTTCTCAGTTAAGTGCTGGTGCTTATGATATATTGAAAGGTCACTTCTTTATTAGTAATAAAATTGTTAGTTTAAATTCAAAATGAAAGATTAAAAGATTTATTTCTCATATTATTTATATAAATCATCTTAAATTTTCCATCCTCATTTTAAAAAAAGCCCTAAATTAAACCTAAAAATAAAATAGTTTTATCATTTTTCCCACCTGAAAAAAATTCAAAATTATTCCCCCAACCCAAATGAAGAAAGTCTACTCATTCAGTTTTGCAATCACTCGTTCATTATTGACACTCAGTCTCGGCAGTTTCAGTTGGTACAGTGCGTGCATAGCACACAGAACAACAACAGATAAATAGAACTCTCTACTGTTTTACCTCTCTTTTGTGTTTTCTCATTCTTCACTACCGTTTTTCCATTGCCTCTTTCTCATTTCTTTTTTCAAACCTCGAAACCAAACAAGGGTTTCCTTTTATTCTCTTTTTTTTTTTTTTTTTTTTTTTCACAGTCAAATTTTCTCTTCCCTTCGAAAAGTTTCCCTCTCTGATTCTCAGTAAAACCATTCTTTTCTCCCTTGGATTCAAATTCCCTGGAATTTCCAATTCCGGGTCGTGTTAGTTTTAGTCAAGTGTTCGAATGAAGTGAAGCTAAAAAAGGGCCCTCTATGTTCTTCTTCTTCTTCTCTCGTAGTTCATGGCTACCCATGATTGTTTTTTGCTGAAAGTTGCCAGCTTGGTAACTGGGTTTTGCTGACCCAAGTGGTGGAAGGAGGATAGAGGGAAGAATCATAGCGATTGTTGAAGAGGTGGGGTTTAGGGTTTTTGTGGTGTTGTGAATTTGTGATTGAAAATTGGGGTTGTTGGGTGCATGAGAGGTAGAATAGAATTGGGTTGTGATGGATGTGGAGGAAACTAGGGAGTTGGTGTCTTTGGACCCAGATATGTTGCAGCTTCAGGAGGTTTCTCCTTTTGCACTGAAATCGAGTCCTTATGTTGCTGAGGAGCTATTCTCACAGTGGCTTTCGCTTCCAGATACTTGTCGCCTGGTACATACACGGTTGATTTGAACTGAACCAAGTTATACTTTTATATGAATGAATGATTTTGGCTATTCACACTCTCAATTGAACTAAAATTTGACCAGAGGTGTTTTAAGTTTGAAAGGGAAAGACCGAAACATTGTTAAGTAAGATAGAAAACTTCTTTAGAAGGAAAAAAGAATCCCTTGTATTATTATAATGAGGTTTTAATCCTTAATCTGTGAATGACTAGTCATTTCTATTCTACTGGATCCTATGAATCTCTTAAGCTACATGATTGCAACTGAAACACCGTTTGTTTTCATCTACTGTTCTGAATATGCTCTTTTGTAAATCTTTTTGAGCGTAGAAAATCTTTTTTTACTTCAAGTGAATCTATGAGTCTGAATATTTTTCATGTTCTGATAATAGACAAACAACTGCTCTTTTGTGTTCGTTTTAATCATCGTCTGATAGAGAGGTTATGGTTTAGGAATTATAAAGTGCTTGTGCTGATATGCTTTCACGCTAGATCATGTGAGGTGAATACTTATAATGTTGAGCTTCTATTGATACTTTGGAGCTTCTAGATGGTTGTATTTCATCAGGAACCGGCTTAGGTACTAACATTTATTAATTGCCATTAGGCAATGTTATTATGAGGTTTTCCAAGTGGTGATGCTTTGCTGTATATACTAATTCTCTCTAATAGGGTGCACAGTGCACTTACATCCCTAATTTGTGAAGAGAAATTAAACTAAATTAAATTATGCAAGATTTGCTAAATATTAAGTTTTGATTGGGACTTCTTCTGGACTCTGAAGGAGTAACCCATTCATATTTTAGTTAAATTTAGTTTTAAGAGCAAGCAGAAGTTACATATTAAAAGAAAATTTAATTTTCTCTTCGAAGAAACATAAAAATAATAATTATTATGAGTAATAACTTAACTAGAGAAAGATCAGTGTCAACAACAAAAAAAGAAAAAACAACATTCAAATTCATGAACCTTAACAATGCGGGATGTAATTGTAAAGAACCTTGGGATACACCACCTTAAAAGCTAGCTCAAAGGGTGGGAGAGCCCAAGGCCTTATAAATTCCACATTAGTTGCTCATACAACCAATGTGGGACTATATATCTCAACACGTCCCATCACACGAGAGCCCACTGGGTTTGAAGGGTGGACAATGCAACAGGCCCGGCTTACCTGTGCTAAGAAATTCCATAAGAGAAAGTGGGGGGCGGCGAGGATCGAACACTAAGGCTTTGATGCCATGTAAAGAACCTTGGGATAAGTTTACATGATGTGGGAGTATATACTGAACAACTATACGATGTGGGACTATATACAAAACAACTATTCTAACACTCCCCCTCAAGCTGGAGCATATATATTGTAAGCACCCAGCTTGCCACAAATATATTCAACCTGAGGTCCCCTAAGAGCTTTAGTGAAGACATCCGCAAGTTGATCACTGGAGTTGACAAATGCCGTCTTGATTTCTCCTGACTGAATCTTTTCTCGAATGAAGTGACAATCGATCTCTATATGTTTGGTTCTCTAATGAAATACTGGATTAGAGGATATATGGAGTGCAGCTTGATTGTCACAGATGAGAGTCATGGGTTGTTTCTGTTCACAAAGATGGAGCTCCCGAATCAATTGCTTCAACCAGATTAGCTCACAAGTAGCAACTCCCATTGCACGATATTCGGCCTCTGCACTAGATCGGGCAACAACAATTTGTTTCTTACTTTTCCAAGAAATCAGGTTTCCTCCAAAGAAAACACAATAGCCTGAAGTAGAGCGCCTATCCGAGGGTGATCCTGCCCAATCGGCATCTGAATAACCACAAATTTCTGTATTTCCCTGATCTGAATATAATAAACCTTTCCCTGGTGCTCCTTTGATGTAATGAAGGATCCTAACAGCAACATCCCAATGAGAATCACACGGAGAATCAAGAAACCGACTAGCGACACTAACAACAAAAGAAATGTCCGGTCTAGTTACAGTGAGATAATTGAGCTTCCCAATCAACCTTCGATAACATCCAGGATCAGATAATGGCTCCCCCTCTCCGGGCAATAACTTGACATTGGGATCCATGGGTGTATCAACTGGTTTACATCCCAAATACCGGTTTCTTCTAGGATATCCAAGGCATACTTCCTTTGACAAATAGAAATGCCCTTTCTAGATTGCGCCACCTCAATTCTCAAGAAGTAATAGCTTCCCAAGGTCCTTTGTTTGAAATTGACTGAATAAATGTTGTTTTAACTGACGAATTCCATCTTGATCACTTCCGGTGAGAATGATGTCATCAACATAGACTAACAAATAGATGCATTTATCAGGAGATGTGATCCTATAAAATACAGAATGGTCAACTTTACTCCGGATTAAGACAAACGCCTGAACAACAGAACTGAAGCGACTGAACCATGCCCGAGGAGACTGCTTGAGACCATATAAGGATTTGCGAAGACAACACACCTGCCCAGACTCCCCCCTGAGCAACAAAACCAGGTGGTTGCTCCATGTAAACTTCTTCTTGTAAATCACCATGAAGAAAGGCATTTTTGATGTCAAGTTGTAGGAGTGGCCAGTGACGAATAGCAGCAAGGGCAAGAAATAATCGAATCACTGCCATCTTAGCGACTGGAGAGAATGTGTCGCTATAATCAAAGCCAAAGATTTGAGTAAAACCTTTTGCAACTAAACGTGCCTTGAGACGATCAATATGGACATCAGGTCCAACTTTCACAGTAAAAACCCAGTGACAACCCACTACAGACTTCTCTGGGGGAGCAGAAACAAGGTCCCAAGTGCCATTGGTATGAAGTGCGGTCATCTCATCTTGCATTGCTTGGCGCCACCCTGGATGGGAAAGTGTTTACCTGTGGTTATAGGAATAAAAACAGAAGAAAGACTAGAAATAAAGGTGAAATGAGGAGAAGAAAGACGGTCATAGCTCAAAAAGGTATAAAGAGGATAAGGATTACGAGTAGTACGTGTAGCTTTTCTTTGAGCAATAGGAAGAGCCTCTGGTGAAGGATCCGGAGGGGAAGAATCAACTGCAGGGGGCAATGAGTCAGCAGGGGTCGTGTCGACAGGAGGCACAGTTTTACGACGCTGATAAGTGATAAGTGGACGGTCCTCAGGTACTGAAGCAATATGTTGCTTATCTGGAATAGAAGTACCTGTAGCTGGCAAAGACAAGTCAAGAAAAGGAACAGGAAGAACATGACCAACCCGTGACAATGGAGATGGGATAGAATTAAAGGGTTGTTGATCAAGAAAGGTGACATTAGTGGAAACTAAGTAACGCTTGAGATCGGGAGAGTAACAACGATACCACCTTTTGAAGACGAGAATAACCAAGAAAAATGCATTTAAAAGCTTTGGATGTTAATTTGTCTTTACCAGGAGTAAGATCATGAACAAAATAGGTACAACCAAAGACATGTGGGGATAGAGGATAGAGAGGAACATTTAGAAACAATAAGGTATAAGGAATGTCATTATCAAGCACATATGAAGGCATGCGGTTGATGAGAAAACAGGAAGCAAGTACTGCATCAGCCCAGAAGTGAAGAGGAACATGCATGTGGATAAGAAGAGTCCTTGCAATCTCAATGAGATGTCTATTCTTTCGTTCAGCTACTCCATTTTGTTGTGGAGTGTGAGGACAAGTAGTCTGGTGTAAAGTACCCTTTGTGGCTAAGAAATTAGAAAAGTCAACAGAAATATATTCTTTAGCATTATCACTTCGTAAATTACGAATAGAAGCACCAAATTGAGTATTAATTTCAGCAGAGAATTTTTTATAAATGGAAAATAACTCAGAACGGTTCTTCATTAAATAAATTCAAGTACAACGGGAAAAATCATCAATAAAGGTAACGAAATACTGAAAACCTAAAACAGACACACTACGACTCCCCAAATATCTGAATGAATAATTGAAAAAGGAGAATCAACTCGTTTATCGACTCGATTAGCAAAGGAAGAGCGTATGTGCTTTCCTTGCTGATATGACTGACAATCTAAAGTCTGAAGACTGGATAAAAGAGGAACCATCTTTTGTAGTTTTGAAAGACTAGGATGCCCGAGACGACTGTGGATGAGTTGTGGAGATTCTGTGATAGAACAAGCAACTAAAGGTCTCGGCACAACCAGGTAGAACAGACCCCGTGACTCGCGGCTAGGGGTGGCAATACGGGTCAACCCGACACGACATGTTTTCGACCTGTACACTATTTGACACGACTCTGACACGACCCGTTTTGTAAACGGGTCACAAAACACGAACCGCTGCGGGTCACGGGTTGACACGACACGACCCGCAAAATTTAAAATTAAAAAAAAGTGAGATTTTTTGAAAAATAAATAAATTAAAAACAATAAAAAAATAAAAATAGATTAGCTTCTATTTTTTGAGATTTTTAGTTCCTTCTATTCTTTTCTATACTAAACAATGACTATATATATCAATATATAAATGAATAAAAATAATAATATAATAAAATATTTAATTGAAAATTAAAAAATTGACACTGTGCGGGTTGACACGTTGACCTGCGGGTTGACACGTGACCCGACACGAAAAAAAACGGGTCACATTTATTCAACCCGTACACGACCCGTAATGACCCGCGGGTTGACACGACATGCGTTTTGACGGGTCGTGTCACGGGTCAACCCGCGGGTCAAAACCTGTATTGCCACACCTACTCACTGCCCATTCCAATCGTCTTCGCCGTACCCGGGTCCTGCACATAAACATAATGGTTTGAGAAGGTGACGATACAGTTAAGAGAATTGATCAATTTACTAACAGATATCAAATTATAAGGGATGTTAGGAATGTAATAGACAGATGTTAAGGTCAATGAGAAGGTTGGACAGATTTGTCCAATCCCATGAACGGGAGCCTTAGTTCCATCAACAAGAGTAAAAGAGGGTAATTTGTCAGAATATGTAAGAGATGAAAAGAGTTCCTTATTACCACAGAGGTGATCAGTAGCACCTGAGTCAAATATCCAAGGACCAAGTGATGCAGAATGAGAAACACAAGCAACAGGATTACCAGTTTCTGAAGCAGAGGCCTGAGATTGAGGAGAGGCTTTCCTGAGAAGAGTCTGGAATGCTGCATAGTCTTCAGAGGAGAGAGAGACTGTACCATTTGAAGCAGTATCCGATTGAGCTACATTAGCAGCAAAAGAAGGTCGCAGGTGAGGATACTTTGTGTAGCAGCGTTCCTCATAATGACCAAGTTGCTGACAGTAATGACAACGAGGTCGCTGACCACGTCCTCCTGGGCCACGTCCTCCTGGGCCTCTACCACGACCACGTTCACCTCCAATATTCCCGCGAAAGTCAGTACGGGAAACTAGAGCAGTAGAATCAACAGCAGAAGATGATGCAGGAGCAGATTTCTTATTCAAATTCAGAAGACGCTGATACGTCATGGATAGATCAGGCTCCCCACTAGTCAAGATAGTATCACAGACATTATCATATTCTTCGGGAAGGCCAGAAAGTGTGGTAACCATAAAGAGGCGTTCCACTTGTTTTTTATATGCAGTAGCATCAGTAGGGTAAGGCAGCATATCCAAATATGCTTGCATCAAAGATCGACTCTTGCCAACATATGTCTCCATCTGAATGTCGGATGATTTGCTCAATTCCATAAACTGAGAGATGATGAAATACTTGCTGAACATCATTAGTGTAGAGGTTCTTTGCTTCCTCCCACACTTCACTGCAAGTTTGAAATGAGTAAAAGATATCCAAGACGACTGGATCAACAGATTGCCAGAGGATACTCAGAAGCTGGTTGTCAATCTTCTCCCAATCAGACTTGTCCTCTTTAGGGACATCAGTAGACTTAGTCGTGAGATGGTTCCCATATCCTTGTCCAAAGAACCAAACTCGAACAGAGGTGGCCCAGTTCTTGTAATTAACAGATCCCTTCAATTTTGTAAAGAACCTTGGGATACACCACCCTAAAAGCTAGCTCAAAGGGTGGGAGTTCCCAAGGCCTTATAAACTCCACATTAGTTGCTCATACAACCAATGTGGGACTATATATCTCAACAGTAATGACTACTGAAATATGACATCCTTTTTTTTAAAGCCCATCCAAACAAGCCCGTAATAGCATGACCATAGAGTTCCTAATCATGCAGTACTAGAACTACAGATGTTTTAATCTATTTTGTGTTGCCCTCTCCAAAACATCACCATTTAATTTTTTTTTTTTTTTTATATTCCTCTAGATGTATTTTATGTTTCTTTCTTTCAAGCTATATCTGTTAATATTGTCATTGATGCATTATAAACACAGGTTAAGTCATTGCTTGCTGATGCAAAGGCAGGAGCACCTTTTAATGCACTTGAAAACTCAATAAATACAAATACTCTGTCAAGCAACTCGTTACCTTCCTTATTTCCTGCTGGGAGTACACCACCACTTTCTCCACGCAGTTCATCTGGTTCCCCACGTACCATGAAACAGAGAACTAGTCCTTCTGCATTAGGTTCTCCACTAAAATTAGTCAGTGAACCTGTAAGGGAGATTATTCCTCAGGTATTTGTTATTGTCTTAACTAATTCTTTATTATTTTTTCTCCATACTTTATTTTGGGTTATATCTAGAAAGGATTAACTCCTTGTTTCACAGTTACTAGCTAAACTTTGAATGTGCTTGCAGTTCTACTTCAAAAATGGACGTCCACCTCCAATTGAAATGAAAGAGCATTTCCTGTTTGAGATTGATAGTCGATTTTATGGCCATTTGGATGGTCTGCAATTACATGGTGAGATCATGATATTTGTGACTTAATTAGTTCTATATTCTCAATTATGAAAGATTCTTCTAGAGAAATACTTGTTCTTTTTCAACTTTTGTTGTAAATTTGTATTATAATTTGCAGAATTTAAGTCTGTTACCAAAGAGATCTGCAAACTTCCCTCCTTTTTATCCACTGCTCTTTTCAGAAAGATTGATGTCAATTTTAGTGGAACCATAACAAGGTACCGCATTTCTTGTTGGATCATTCTATCTAACTAGATTGTTGCATAAGATGAATCATTCTGAATTTTTATTAGATTTAGATCTAAATTTTTTGTATATAATTTTTGTTACATTTGATAAAAAAAAAAATGATTAGAAAAATAGAGCTGCCAGATGTTTGCAGATAGAATGAGCTGTTGAAACTGTTAACTTGCTGGATGAACAGGTTATGCTCCTTGGGTGTTGGGGCTGTTTAATGAATTTTAGATTTTTACTATTTCCATCCCTTCCCTCAAACGAAAGAAAAAGATTTTAACCTTAGATCAACCGATAACCTATATTCTAAATCATATCATTTATGTTGTATGATAGTTTGTTATGTGTGCTTCATGAACCAATAAAAAGAACTAAGCTGGGTACAAGTTAGTTCTCTGCGTTACTTCTCTGGATAAATCTATGTAGGGATTATAAGGTCCATATAGGTTGAGGAGTATATGGCACATATGCTGTTGTTGATTTGTTCTTGAGACTGAAGTGAAGTTTAGGGAATGATTGGATAAACTTTGAAAAAAAGTGCTTTTATGATAACTTTTTTTATAGTATTTTTTTTTCTCAAACTTCTCTTTCTAGCTTTTGAGAAAAGCACTAAAAGAATCTCATTTGTTTTTTGAAAAAAGCGTACTTTAATTATAATAAAAAAATTTAAACATGTTTTTTAATTAAAAGACATTATTTTTCTTAAAAAAGAAGAGGCAAGTGGACCCTTGCCAAACAAGTCATTTTATTGTTACTTGAGTGTTATTTATTTTATACCATTTACTAGTTTGTGACCCCCATAAGTATATTAAGGAGCAAAATTTTTTGCCTACTAGATATCGTTTGGGCATAAAGTGTAATTTGCTTGTAAGATCCTTTTGATAGTTGTTCAGTGTTTTACATTTTCTGTTATTTTTTTCGTTTGTTTTGAGATGTATTGCTATAGTTATTATCAACATGTAGCTGGGGTTAATATCACCTTCAGCTTTCCACTGTGATTTTTGTTACAATTTTTATTTTTTACGAAAAATGTCTTTTATCTCAATGAATCGTGTGACTTTCATGGAGAAATAGAAGTTTAACAGTGTTAGTAATGTAATATAAAATCATTCATGTGTCTTCACCTAACAGCTTAAGTTTTTTGGATAATTGGTTCATATCATGGTATTAAAGCCTCTATGACCAAATGATATACTGTTCGATCCTTACAATCCCCATTCTTCTAATAAAGGAAGTTGAATTTCAACACAAGGTAGGTGGGTATGTGTATTGTTTATGCTTCAAGCCTAAAGGGCTCTTGCGTGAGGAGGCATCTGAGAGATATAATACAAAATCATTCACGTGTGTTCACGTAATAGCTTAAGTTTTGGGGTAGTTGGTTCATAATGAACAGATTAAATATCATAATTTACTATGAAGCTGTTTGAGTACAACATTTGGTATTGATGTTACTCGCTGTTGAACAATGCCTCTACTTTTTAACATATATTGTAGGGATCAATTTATTGACTATTGGATTCAGGGCAATATGTTAGCTATGGATTTAGCCACACAAATATATACCATACTGAAGCCACCATATCGAACCTACCTTGTACAGGTTTGCTTTGTTTTATAGGCTGCCATACCCTTACTCTCAAGTCTATTTGCTATTTGTTATCTCTCTACATGAATTACCAAGGACTCACTAAAATTTTACATATTAGAATTGCATTTACGTTATCTATTTTGGATGTAGGATGATTTCAAACCTGTCTTGAAGGAACTCTTGTGTGCTCATCCTGGGTTGGAGTTTTTGCAAAGCACGCCTGAATTTCAGGAACGATATGGTATGACCATACTATTTAGATTAATAAATTTTGTGAGTCTTTTTTTTTTGTCTGTTTTAAATTTGTTTCTTTTGGTATATCAGTAGATCTCTAGGTCACAATTCTTGCCTAATATTTTTGAAGGGTTTTTAATTCTGATTAGCCAGGTTGGAATGTTTGTTATTGGTATGTTATTTTTGGGCTAATTTCTAATTGTATGTCTGACAATAAGGCTTTACAATTAAAATATGATTTCACTAGCCATGGCTTGGGTTCAATTCTTAGCTAATTTGTTTCCCTCTTTGGTGGGCGATATATAATCCCACTTCCCACTTTAAATCCTCAATCAGGTCGGTGGTCTTACCTGACCTTACAAGGGGTGTGTCTCCTCTGATCTAAACTTTTAACTACAAAAAAAGAAAAGAAAAGAAATGATTTCCTTTAGTGTTTTTCCTTTTCTTCCCACTCTCTGCTTTCACAATGGGCATGCTGGAATGCAGGCTGGCTGACATGCTACTTGTAAAATGTCCATGATAATGCATTCTTTACATCCTACTCTTGTAAAATGGCCAATTGCTAGAAAACAAAGGAAATTAACAGAAAAAATGTTGTTAACGTGGCTACAAGATAAAAGTATAGGTATAGGCACATCTTAAGTATAGTTATCAAATGCGGATTCGCGGCCAACCCCGAAAAACGCTATAGTGTTATAGCGGGTTGCGGTTACGGTTGCGGAAATAGCGGAATAGATATATGACAGAAATAATGACAAAAAGAAAATTTTAAAGGCAGAGATAGCAGAAGTGACAGAGAGACGTGGATAGACTAAAAAACCCTTAAATTTTTTCTGTTACACATTTAAATTTAGGACAAAATTGACATTTTGCCTTATGACAGCAATATGGCCGCAAATGCGATCGCAATGACCGCTATTGCGTTCTGGTGCGGCGCAACGCGGTTTCTTGGGGAGAGGCACCGCAACGCCCTTACGACGCGGCTTGCGGCGCTATTGCGGCGCAATTAGCTACTATGATCTTAAGTCTATTGTAACTGAACCTTGCAATAGAACTATCAAAATTCATTTTCATCGCATTAACCCACTTGCAGTCCTTGTGGCAATGTAACTAGGTAGGAAAGTATAAGTGTATAACTATGTTCAAGGATGCTATGTTATTTAGATTGTTGCTCCCACCATAGGTCAACACCTGGGATTTTCAAAAACAGTCTCTTTGCAAAAATAGAAGGGTAAGGCTGCTTAAAATCAGCCCTTACCCCCACCTTGGCAAAGTTGGGAAGCCTCGTGTATTGGAGTTTGCCCTTCTGTTTTACAATGAATGATCCAATCATGAGTTCTCCCATACAGATAATTCAAAGTCCCAACATTTTTTCTCTCTCCCCATTGCAGTCTTCTCATCTTTTGGACTCAACGCTTTGCAAAATGTTCATCCTCTCCTTGGTGTCAAAACTTGTTTCAACCATAAACTTCCACTGCATGTAGTTAGAACTGTCAGTCTGTCACTCTCCAACTTTGTGTGGATGATTTTGGATACAATGGTAATAACCATAACCCTAGTAATAAACTCGATTGCTTTGCTTTCTGCCATAGTTGTACTTTCTCCTCAAGTATTTGTCGAACTAACAGAAAAAAAAATTCCAAAAAAAAAAAACAGCACTCTCACATCAAGAAATCAACAGCCCCACATCAAATAGCTACTCACCAGCCATCAATCATCAGGAAATTATATTTTGTATAAAATGTCCAAAAACAGATCAAAATAAACAAAACAACACCTGGACTCAACTTAAAAAACCATTTTAGCCTAATATGTAGGATATTTGAAGCTTTCTTGTTTCAAATCAGGCTGTGATCTTAAGAAGACACACTCTGTGCAATCTGTAATGAGAACAAATGATGATCTGGCTGTAAACCACATCTATGGTTGTCGATCTGTGTTCTAGAGGCTAAAGAGAGGGTATTTGGCATCTTTGAAGAGACCTCAGAGTCCTTTCTTGTTGTTGTTATTGTTATTATTATTTTACAGAGCTGATGGTGGCTAGGGTTCCTTTGAGAAACCAGCTCTAGGTACCATCTATGAAGAGAGAGTAAAAAAAAAAGATAGATCAAATATGAACTAGGGTTGCAAGATTATATCACCAACTAATTTCGAAGATTAGGCTTGCTGTATTTGTGTGTGTATACACAGACACATACATGTCTACTTTTTTCCTTCTTTTATTTATTCATTATAAGGGGATGATCTTTATGATAATTATATTAAGCTGGTATGAATACAATTTGGGATTAGGGTTTATAATTGGGGATTTCAAGAGTCTTCAGTCTGGGTCAGTTGCCATCTTAGTAGAATTAGGATCATAGAGTTGCCATGTAGGGCATATTATGTCTCAGGAATTTTTGTCTTACTGAACTTGAACATAAGAATTTCAGTTTTTTTAACATATTCTCTTGTTTACCATTCTTTTTCTACATCATGTATCTAATGATTCTTCTTATTTTATGTTATCAAAAAGTTCTCAAGGTATTAATGCTACACGTTTTGTGCTTAAACAGCTGAGACCGTCGTACACAGAATATTTTACTACATGAATAGATCAGGAAATGGCCGACTTACACTGAGGGAATTGAAACGTGGGAACCTCATTGATGCCATGCAGCATGTAGATGAGGAAGAGGATATTAACAAAGTTCTGAGGTAATGGCTTTTAGCTGACAATGTGTGAAAAGTCAACTAGTTTTTTTTTGTTCTTTTGAAAGCTTAACCTTGTAGTCCTGGAAATTTACTACTAATGTTTGTTAGCATGAACTCCTATAGAATAATGATTTTGCCAAGAGAAAGATATCTTGCTCCTTGCCATTATTGAATTGTTTTTTTTCCTGCCTTTGTATTGCGGAAATAAGAAATATCTCCCTGCCTTTATTTTATTTTTTCATTTTAATAGAAGAAATTTATATTATAGAAAAGAGATGACAATCAACTGGGGGGAAGATGGAACTTCCTCTAAAACAGGGAAGGCTAAAAACATGATTACAAGGAAAATAAAAAATGCAGTATTTAAAAATTATAGAGAAGAAAAGTTTGGTGAGTTAGATAGAGAGAGCGAGAGAATATAGAAAGGCTTCAGGTTGAAGCACAACCAATTGCCCTCAGCTGATCCCTCAACTTATACTAAATGCTAGAGGAAAAATACAGGAATATTTAATCATCCTAGTAGTAATAGAATCAATTGCCTTTGGCTTATGCCTCGATTTATATGAACTGCTGGTGGAATAATACAGGAATATTTAATCATCATAACTAGCAATCAATCTCCCAGAATCCTTCACCCAAATTATGGCCCTTTAATTTTAGGGGTCAAAATTTTCTTATAACCTCGTTAAAAAAGCAGAACACCAAAGAGAAGCCAAGATCAATATTTGGTTCGAAGAAACAATCTTAAATACCCTAGCACCTTCCTTTATGCTTCTTACATGTTTTACTTGGTTTATTTTCAATCTTGAGGCATTTGATTATCCCAAATATATTTCAAGCACTTGATTGACTTTCATTTCCAATATAGTTATTTGTATAGAATTTAAATTTTCTCTTGTTTATTTTTGTGTTTGCTTCTTTAATTCTCTTAACGAAATTTCAGGTACTTCTCATATGAGCATTTTTATGTCATTTACTGCAAATTTTGGGAGCTCGACACGGATCATGACTTTTTCATTGATAGAGAGAACCTTATTAAATATGGGAATCATTCTCTTACATATCGGATTGTTGATAGAATTTTTTCCCAGGTCTGTTGGTATTTTACATCTTTTTCAGTGTGCCAAGTTCAGCTTTACCGTGTACGGCTATAGCAAGCTTCATGTGTTTGGAACAAATTTTAGGAATTAATTTGACTTGTAAATAAAATTCTTTGCTTGGAAAGTTATAAGCTAGAAATTAATTTGATTTTGAAGTCCTTTTGATTTAAGTTGTGTGCATTTAGAAATCCACTGAAATTTGGTTGGAATTGATTTGATTATAGTTTTAATTATTTGAATTGATAATTTTGCCCTTATTAGTTTGCTCACTCTGCATATTCTAAGGGTAATAAAGTAAATTAAAAGAATATGAGTTTCATTCATTTTATGGTATTTAAAACATGGAATTAAACTTACAAATCAATTCAAATTCTTTTTTTTTAATAATGAGTTCCAAACTGGGGAATTGATTCCTTAATCAAATCAAATCATTTCTATATTTTAATTTCTTTTGTCTTATTTATTCTTAAATTGTGCCAGGTTCCACGGAAATTCACCAGCAAAGTTGAAGGGAAGATGAATTATGAAGATTTTGTTTATTTCATACTTGCAGAGGAAGATAAGTCATCTGAACCTAGTCTAGAATACTGGTATACTTCCTGGCCTTCTCAATTACTGGGGATCATTTTAGCAGCATAGAAAATCATACATTTTGATTGATATATGACAACTTGGATAAGAAATGAAAGCAAGTTATTTTCTTTGCTGTTTGATTTATACGGAGAATTTTTTAAATTATTAATATGAAAAAAAAAAAAACTTGAGGTTGGTCTCTTTGGGTCTGAAGATATCAATTCCCTGTAATGTGTCTAAAACATCTTTAATACTGATATCACATGCTGTTTTACAAAACATAGGTACTTCATTTGTGGATCTTTCTCTTAGTTCTTTCCTTATATTGTAATCATGATATTTTCTGCTCTTCTTCCATATTGTAATTGTTCGATTGGTAATTTTATTAAATCATGATTCTTGAGATTTTGACATGTCGTATAATTTCAAGCATTCTTTTTGCTAGTCAGTATTATCAATTTTAAAGTTGTATTACATGCTGTATACTGATTAATAAGGGCCAAGCAATCATGCCTCTGACCTGTCTAAACTAAGGACAATGTCCTAGAATGTAGTAGCTACTAGTGATGGGCTTGATGGGCATTCATATATGTTGTTAATGGCAGGATATAGAGTTTATGGATGGCTTTGGCAGTTCACGTTTCTTAGGGATATTAGGGACATTCTAATTTATTGCCTGTTTATCATGCCATGTTGCTTTGGTATTATTTTTCCTTGGTATTATCATGCCATGTTGTCGATATAACATGCTAATGTTAAATTGTATAACTTGATGCTCACCTTTTCTTTATAATAGTCACTTACGGTTCATACATGGAAAAATAAAACTTGAGTTATTGTCTAATACCTCTCTATCCGTTCATCAATACATGATCTGATGCATAAACAGCACACCATCGTATGCAGCAATTTCCACATTTCATAACGTCCTTTAATTTAAGCAACACAGCACTTGCATAAGCATGCTATCCATGCCTAATTTAACTTGGGTCTTTGTTTTAGATCCATCGGAGCTTACTGCTAATAGTCACAATTTAAAAAGTTTTTGGAGGGTTCCATGCAGTTCTAGAATGTAGATTCATCGTCTGTCACATTTTCAGAATTTCACTAGCTGCAATTTCTTTTCCTCCCTTCCTCAGCTTTCAAATAGAAATTTAAGATTTTATTAATTTTTTTTTTTTAAATTCTTGTAGGTTCAAATGCATAGATTTGGATGGAAATGGAGTGCTGACACCAAATGAAATGCAGTTCTTTTATGAGGAGCAGTTACATCGGATGGAGTGCATGGCGCAAGAGCCAGTGCTTTTTGAAGATATATTATGTCAGATAGTTGATATGATTGGACCAGAGGTCTCTCCTTTGTTCTTATTCTTACATCTTTGGTTGTTCTTTTTTCTTGTTTCTGTTTCATTCATCTGCAGGTATAGCAAGTGGTAACTGTTCTATGTTTGCAGAATGAAGGATATATCACATTACGAGATGTGAAGGGCAGCAAACTTTCTGGAAATGTTTTCAATATTCTTTTCAATCTCAACAAGTTTATTGCTTTTGAGACTCGTGATCCATTTCTCATACGTCAGGTAGAAGCAAGTTTTAGATCCTATTTCATTATCAATGAAGGCTTTTAGCAAATTTTGTTAGTAAATTCTGATTACAAGGGGGGCCATTTTGTTCAGGAACGTGAGGATCCAAATTTGACAGAGTGGGATCGTTTTGCACACAGAGAGTATATTAGGCTTTCTATGGAAGAAGATGGTGAAGATTTATCAAATGCCAGTGGAGATGTATGGGAAGAATCACTTGAGGCCCCATTCTGAGATTAATTAGGTAGGTTCAGTACTGTTTTCTATTCATTTAATTAATTTGATTTACTCAAGCAAATGCATGTTGATCTCTCTTGTAATGATATTAGTATTCCCTGTTTAAGCATCAATGTTAGTAATAATGCATTGTGAAAAACTTATTATTATAATTTGTTATAAAGAATCAATTCAACCCAAAAGTTTAAGCTGTTGGGTGAGACTATATTAATGGTTTTATATATCTCAACACGCTCTCTCATACGAGAGTCCACTTGGCTTGAAGGATGGACAATGCACAGGCCCATCTACCTATGCTAAGAAATCCACAAGAGAAAGTGGGGGCGGTGAGGATTGAACCTGGGACACGAGACTCTGATACCATGTAAAGAACTAATTCAACCCAAAAGTTTAAGCTGTTGGGTGAATCTATATTAATGGTTTTATATATCTCAACATTTATTATTGAGAAAGAGTTTTCATGTGAAGCTATTTTTGTGTCCTATTATAAATCTTAATTTACATAACAACCTTTTGCATATGTTCATAATAATGCATATGCTATTTCTTGCACTTGGTGTTAGACATAAATAGATATCATAACTGCAGGTGAAGAAAAGGCTATGGGATGATTGTGCTTCTAAGAATGAATCTGTGCACTCTTAACTCTTGAATATGCAAAGCAGTATCACAATTGAAGAGGCCTTGTTGGGGGTAGATGTCTAATAGTGTTGCTGTAGAGAGGTTCCCCTCAAATCTGTTTTGTAAGAAACTAAGAATAGCAAGTGCCTCGGACAGGGTGCGAGCTGCTCCAGATTTGTTATTCTTGTTCATATGCATGTTTACTAGAATTTTCCCTATCAAATTTAATTTCTGTAAAAAAAAACTTTAAGTTTTTCTTTTTTTTTTCTCTCCCAGTTTTCATTGTTTTCATGTTTTTTTTCCTTACAAATTTTATCACGATTAATTGTATTATACTTTCAACGTGTTTCTTATGTTTGTTATATAGTGAAGAGAAAATGTCATATCATCTTTTACCAAAAGATCCGTAGTGTTTTTTTTTTTTTTTGGTGGGGTGGGGGAGATAAATTTATCATTTAAGAAATTTATTAAATAAATTATTACATTTAAAAGTGAAATTATTAAATACACTTAGAGTACATATAATTAAAATGGATCATTTATGTCTTGCTCTGATGAACTGTGTTTCTTTTCGTGTTTGCCTCTTCCTCGAAGAACGTTAATAATCCAAACCCGAGATTTATATATTTGTATTTAATTGTTCCGACTACGACATAATGCGTAATAATGAGTATATAGTGTTAACGAAATGTTTATAAGAATAAGCCAAGTTGGTTGGGCCTAACTTCTTAAGAAAAAAAAAATGTTTTTATGAGTATAAAGATGCTAAAATCGTTTGTACGATTAACTCAGGATATGAAAAAATTTACGTATCTCAAATAACATTGTCAAATAGCATTCAGCACATAATTTTTTTTTTTAATATTTAAAGGTTACTTAAGGTATAACATGTTCGGGAACAGTTTTAAACAATTATTTCTTTTAAAATCAATTGCTCTAACATATTGGAGTGCCGTTTCATTTCGTTATTATTGATATTCCAATTTCTTCAGAAATTTCTTAGACCTTGCACAACTTTTTTGGGTTTAATTCACATTTATCGAGTTCAAACAATAGACAGATGAATATTAAAAGCAAAAGAAAAGATAGTTAAACTGACAAATAGATAAATATATTAAAAAATAGAAGAAATTTAAAAGGAGAAAATCACGGGATGGATTTTGTGGAGACAAACTTTGGTTTATTCAATGATTGTATTCTTTAATATGCAAGTTAAACTATAACAAGAATACATAAGAATCTTGAGAAATCATATTTTCACATTTAGTAAACAATGATCAGGACACTAACCTTTGTCCACGGTGATGACAACAAATCTTCAATTAAGAACCATTTCTGTAAAATGGCTTTTGACAACAAAAGGAATACCTTTTGACAGCAAACTTTAGATTGAGAACTCTTGATGCAAAATGATTTTTCTCAATCTCTTCACCCTCCTATTCTAGGTCCCTCTTCTATTCTTGATGGCAAAAACTCAAAACCTCTTCATGGGCAAAGACGAAGAGTTTTACCCTAATCTTTCTATAACTGCTTCCATCAAGCAAATTACTATATGGTCCCTTAACAACCTCCCACTAATCAGGCCATTAATAAATAAAATTATCTTTTAGCCCTTCTTATATTCAAATCACGTGAGCCATTTCTAACGGATATATCTAACATTCTCCCACTTGACTCATGTGGTAAACATTATTATGTGATTCAACAAATATAAAACTTGACGCACACATTCGACTAAAGGTTACTACATTGGCCTCATCATAAGTCATAATTAGAAATAGAGCCAATAAGAGTCACGGCGATTATCATGCATTAATGAATGATATTTTGAATGTTCATTCATGCATGCAAACATAAGTTTGAAAACATAAAATTTGAGAAACTTACACATTATTGAATTCAAAGTGTCAATAAACAATAAATACATATAGAGCTTAACATTTGCTAGCGGTCATAATGCCCATATTATATACATGACCAGTGAATGTCTTAGGTGGTAATCCTTTTATTAGGGGATCAGCTATCATAAGGTTGGTTTTGTTAGGCTCTATTGACACTCTCTGTTTCTGAACTTCTTCTTTAATGATAAAGTATTTCAACTCCATATGCTTAGCACCCTTGGAGTATTTGTCGTTCTTAGAAAAGAAGATTGCTGTAGAATTATCACAATAAATTTTCAACGGCCTATCAATATTGTTGACTATTCTAAGCCCACGGCCTATCAATATTGTCGACTATTCTAAGCCCTGAAATAAAGTTCCGTAATCATTTAGCTTGAGCTATGGCTTCAAAGCATGCCATAAATTTAGGTTCCATAGTGGATGCAGCTAGGGGTGTAATTAAGCCAGGGCAGGCCAGGCTTTGGCCTTCATGCCTAGGCCTACACAGAAAAAAGTTCAGCCTTTCTGGCCTACGAGCCTATCAAAGGCTTAGTTTAAAGGCCAAGTCTGCCCTATTATTTAAAAATAAAATGCCTACATGGCCTATGAGGCCTTTTAAGCCTACCATATTGCAAATTAAATAAAAAAAATCTCATTCATTAAACAATATGTCCAACATGGGTCCAAATTATAAAAATTCTACAATAGAATTTTTAACAAAAATACAGATTATAAAATTGTTATACAATTGTGTTGATCCAGGGACGAGGACATCAAACACCAAGTGCTTGTGAAGCTCCAATTAGCTATTCTGCCACATTTCATTATTATGCTTTGATTACATTTCAAGTTCAATTAACTAGTTAGGTAAGACTTAGGCATACATTGAGATATATATATATATATATATATATATATATATATATATATATATATATATATATATATATATATGTTGACAATGTGTTAAGAGACTATATATATATATGTTCTCCAACGTGACAATATTTGATTAACCAATTAACATTGACAACATATTTCATGTCATTTTTTATTTTTTAGAATATAATAACATTATATGATAAATATATTTAAAAAAAAAACTTAAACAGACCAGCCTACAAGCCAAAAGACCAGGCTTTTTATATTTAGCCTATGGTCTTGTTTTTAAACAGGCTTACCTACAAGTCTTCACCTGTTCTAATTAATTCAAAGGACGGGCTGGGCCGAGCTTTTCATAGGCCAGGCCATAAGCCCCTATAGGTCGGCATAACTCAGTTACACCCTTAGATGCAGAAATTACTGACTGTTTCGCGCTCTTCGATGATATAGCTCATCCAGCTAAAAGATACAAGTTACAAAAAGTGGACTTTCTTGTATCTATACATTTGGTATAGTCTGAGTCTGAATATCCAATAACTTTAAGGTTGCTAGATCTTTTGTAAGTAAGCATATGATCTTTGGTTCCTTGCAGGTACCTTAGAACTTTCTTTGAAGCTTTCGAATGATCCATACCTGGATTACTATGATATCTTCCCAACATTCAAACTGCAAAGCTAATATCTGGTCTTGTACAAGTCTGAGCATACATTAAACTCCCAATGATTGTCAGGTCTGATAGGGGTGGTGAATATTATGGATGGTATGATGAAAGTGGGCAACTTCCAGGTCGATTTGCTAAATTCTTGCAAGAATGTGGTATTTGTGCTCAGTATACAATGCCAGGTACGCCACAACAAAATAGTGTATCAGAAAGGCGTAATAAAACCTTGCTAGACATGGTTAAGAGTATGCTAAGTCATTCTTCTTTACCCACTTCAATGTGAACTTATACTATAAGAACTGCCATGTATCTATTGAATAGAGTTCTTAGTAAGACAGTTCCAAAGACTCCCTTTGAACTGTGGACAGGCAGGAAACCTAGTCTAAGGCACCTCAATGTTTGGGGTTGCCAGGCAGAAATTAGACATTATAATCCACAAGAAAAAAAAACTGGATGCAAGAACAATCAGTGATTTTTTCATTGGTTATCCAGAAAATTCGAAGGGGTATTGTAATATCCCAGAAAATTACTAGTAATTTATAATAATAATAAATTAATAATAATAATAATAGTAATAATAAATTATAAACTATTAGTAATATATATATATATATATATATGATGGTTAAAGAGAACAAATTATAATATAAATTTTTGATAAATCGATTGTGCGATATATGTGCGATATGAGTGCTATTGGAAATTGATTTTGTTACTTTGTAATATTTCAGATTAATAATAATAAAATAATATATATATATATATATATATATGTATATTAGATGATAAATTGTAATTAATTGAATTATTAATTGTTTGATCATTTATGCTTTAATGTTTGATTATTTGATTGATAATGTTTGATTAGGATGAGTCAACAAACATAATTTGATTAAATATGATGAGTTAGCAAATAAGTTAGTTATATTCTCAGAAATTAAGAATAAAAATAAAACAGTGTATAAAGCCAAAATCTGAGCCAAATACATTAATAAAGAATAAGAAAATAAATGCACGAAACTCATATCCGAGCCCAAAATTTCAACTATAATTAGAGGCTCAGTCTAACCAAACCAATTCATTCTTCAGCATTTCTCCTCTACTATTCTCTCTCTTCTCACTCCAAAAAGTTTATTTTAATTAGTTCAATTTTTATATTCTTTTGATTACCAACCGGGTCTCCGCCCCAAATTATTCTTTTTCTTCTAGAAGTTAGCGAAAACAGAGACCATGTAATCCTAATCTCTAGAGAGTTATAGGTTACATTTATATGTAATTTGGTATATGTAATCCTAGTCCCTAGAAATAGGTTAATTATATGAATATTATTGGGTTTAATTTGTATTTTTATTTTGATTAAATATATTGTTGGGAATTTTAACCTCTAGAGAATATCAGGATTAATTGTGTAATTATTTATATTTGAATAATGGATTTGGAAGTTTTGATATTCTTGGATAAAGGGTTGGAAGTTATGATGGAATTTGAAATTATGTTCTTATTGAAAGATTGAATTTGAAAATTATACTCTTGATTAAATTGATGTGAAAATCATGAAAACTATTTGACAATTATGAGAATCGTACAAGATTGAATTGATTGTGTGTGATTGTAATAAATAATAGAGGGGAGATAGCTTTGGGACGGTACCTCCCAAAGTGATGAACACAACATTTGGGCTTTATGCCTCCGATACATTTGTACGATGTGAACAGAGAATATTCATTCTTCTCAAAGTGGTATCTGGCAGGATATCCGGGATACTAGTAGCAACTTTGGGAAGAGGTGTCTGGCAGGATAATCGGGACATTAGGAAGAAATGTTATTGATAATTGCCAAATTATTGATTTGTGACTGGCAGGATATCCGGGTCACAGGGTAGACTGATAGGATCTCCGGGTTTATCATGGTTTTCTTCTCACCACATACACTAAACAAACTTAATCAAGATTATGAATAATACTTGATTCGATGTGAATATATATATATATATATATATATATATATATATATATATATATATTGAAGTTGATAATTTGATGTGATTATGATGAGAATATATATGTTGAATATTGAAGTTGGTATTTGATCTGATTAAGATGAGAATATTTTATATATGTGATGAAGTTGATATTTGATCCAATTATTATGAAATTATATATTTAATTTGATTACTATATTTGAGTTATGTAAATTTTGTTTTTGATTGGAATTACCAGCTTTGCTGACTTTTGTGTTTGTTTGACTGCAATGATCCTGTGGGGCTGCGAGGGAGTAGAGTTTTAGTGAATCAGGTTACAAAGAATCGGGCTAGCAGTGGCTAGTGAGGATAACTACTCAGAGATTTTTAGCTAATCCTAAATGTTATGTATAAGACATATCTATGATTTTATTGTAATATTTATGAATGTAATAAAGAGCCTTGCACTTGTCCATGTACAGGTGCGCGCGGTAACATTTTCTCAAATTAGTTTTAAATTAGCTTCCACAATAGATATAAGATCTTAATAAGTAATTAAATATTTTATTTTACTTTATTTTATTTTTTTGAAAATCTCTTTATTATAGGTATATTTTATTGTTGTAAAAATTGTTAGAAATTTGGGGGTGTTACAGGTATAGATTCTATTGTCCTAATCATACTACAAGGATTGTTGAAACTGGAAATGTTAGGTTCAGTGAGGATGGAGAGGTTAGTGGGTGTGAACCACCATGTATTGTGGAGATTCAAGAAATAAGAGTGCAAATTCCATTAACTTACATATCTAATAAAGGTGTTATTCCTCATGTTGTTATACCGATTAATAATAATGAAGAACAAAACATGAATGATACCACTAACCACAATGAATTTGTAATGAATGAACCGGATGAACCTATGAGGGAAGAACCACAACAAATAACATTAAGGAGGTCTCAAAGAGAAAGGAGACCAGCTATTCCCAATGATTTTGTGGTTTATCTACAAGAACATGAATTTGACTTGGGAATAGATAACGATCCAGTTTCATTTTCGCAAGCCATGAATTATGATAATTCTGATAAATGGTTAAATGCCATGAAAGATGAGTTGAAATCCATGGAACATAATGAAGTTTGGGACCTTGTTGAATTACCTGAAGGTTGTAAGAGAGTTGGTTGCAAGTGGATCTTCAAGACCAAACGTGACTCTCAAGGTAATTTGGAACGTCACAAGGCCCGACTTGTTGCAAAAGGATTCACTCAAAAGGATGGAGATGACTTTAAGGAGACTTTATCACCGGTCTCTAAGAAAGATTCCTTAAGAATTATCATGGCATTGGTTGCTCATTATGATCTATAGCTACATCAAATGGATGTGAAAACAACATTTCTAAATGAGAATTTAGAAGATGTGTATATAGACCAACTAATGGGGTTTGTAGAAAAAGAAAAGGAACGTGGTGTGTAAACTTAAGAAGTCAATATACGGAATTAAACAAGCTTCCAAGCAATGATACCTTAAGTTCAATGATATTGTTGTCTCCTTTGGATTTAAGGAAAACACCGTTGATCGGTGTATATATCTAAAGGTCTGTGGGAGTAAGTTTATATTTCTGATCTTGTATATTGATGATATCCTGCTTGCAACTAATGATCTCGGGCTCTTGAATGAGACCAATAAGTTTCTCTCTAATAACTTTGAAATGAAAGATATGGGTGAGGCGACCTTTGTGAGTGAGATAGAAATTTATCGTGATAGATCACAAGGATTGTTGGGTATATCTCAGAAAGCATATATCAATAAATTTTTAGAGAGATCTAATATGAAAAAATGTTCATCATCGCCTGTTCCAATTCAAAAAGGAGACAAGTTTAGTCTCATGCAATGTCATAAGAATGATTTGGAAAGAAAGGAAATGGAAGAAATTCCATATGCATCTCTTGTTGGGAGTTTAATGTATGCTCGGACTTGTACAAGACCAGATAATAGTTTTGCAATTAGAATGTTGCGAAGATATCAGAGTAATCTTGGTATGGATCATTGGAAAGCTGCAAAGAAAGTTCTGAGCTACCTGCAAGGAACCAAAGATCACATGCTTACTTACAAAAGATCTAGCAACCTTGAAGTTATTGGATATTCAGATTTAGACTATACCAGATGTATAGATACAAGAAAGTCCACTTTTGGCTACTTGTATCTTTTAGCTGGAAGAGCTATATCATGGAAGAGTGTGAAGCAGTCAATAATTGTTGCATCCACTATGGAAGCTGAATTTGTGACATGCTTTGAAGCCATGGTTCAGGCTAAATGGCTACAAAATTTTATTTTAGGGCTTAGAATAGTCGACAATATTGATAGGCTGCTGAAAATTTATTATGATAATTCCACAACAGTCTTCTTTTCTAAGAACGACAAATACCCAAGGGTGCTAAGCATATGGAGTTGAAATACTTTGCCGTTAAAGAAGAAGTTCAGAAACAAAGTGTGTCAATAGAGCATATCAACACCAACCTTATGATAGTTGATCCCCTAATAAAGTGATTACCGCCCAAGACATTCACTGGTCATGTGTATAATATAGGTATTATGTTTGCTAGGGAATGTTAATCTCTATTAGTATTTATTGTTTATAGACACTTTGGATTCAATAATGTGTAAGTTTATGAAATTTTCTATTTTCAAACTTATGTTTGCATGCATTAATGAATGATATTTTGAATAACAGAATTTGCCTTTATAAAAGGCATTATTGTATCCTTCCCTTTTAAGTATCATGTTGGGAAAAAGAGTTGATATGGTAGTACATGGAAGGAACTATGCTAATATGTGAGAGTGTAGAACCACCATGACTCTTATTGGCTCTATTTCTAATTATGACTTATGATGAGGCCAATGTATGGTAACCTTTAGCCGAATGTGCGCGTTAAGTCTTATATTCGTCGAATCACATAATAACGTTTACCACATGAGCCAAGTGAGAGAATGTTAGATATATTCGTTAGAAGTGGCTCACGTGATTTGAATATAAGAAGGGCTAAAAGATAATTCTATTTATTAGTGGCCTGATTAGTGGGAGGTTGTTAAGGGACCATATAGTAATTTTCTTGATGGAAGCAGTTATATAAACATTAGGGTAAAACCCTTCATCTCTATCCATTAAGAGGTTCTGAGTTTAGAGGGACCTAGAATAGGAGGGTGAAGAGATTGAGAAAAACCATTCCGCATCAAGAGTTCTCAGTCTAAAATTTGTTGTCAAAACGTATTCCATTTGCTGTCACAAGCCATTCTACATGAAGGGTTCTTAATTGAAGACTTGTTGTCATCACCATGGACAAAAGGTTAATGTCCTCATCATTATTTATTAAATGTGAAAACATGATTTCTCAATATCCTTATGTATTCTTGTTATCGTTTGGTGGTCCATTTTACTAAATATGATTTTTTTTTTCTTTTGACCTATGTTTTTTTTAATATTTTCCTTCATGTTTTTTTTTTCCCTTAAAAGGGAGCATAGAGTTCCGATATATTGAAGTTTTTATCGATTTTGTGAATGGTTTAAATAATCTCAACGGAAATCGGAAATAATTGAAAATCAAAAGATTGTTACACAAAATAGAAAGAATATAAAATCGAAAGGTAAGATGAGAAATTATGAGCAATTCATATTGGTTCATATTGGGATTGAGAGAAAAATTACACAAACGGAAATTAAAAAAAAAAAACCGTATGGGCTTTAACCCATTTTCTTGGTTGTATAGTACTCGTAGGAAAAATCAAAGTTAATTGTATCATAAATAATAATTGTTTGGTGTAATGAAATTGAATGGGTAGAAAAAGATTTTCGTTCAATTCCCCATCAAAGCCATCTTGGGAAGTTATATAAGACCTTAACTCAAAAATTAAAGTTTATGCAAATATCCCGATAAAGTTATTTGTCTCAGATAATTGGTTTGTTTGGTGTAAAAAGAGAGAGGTGGGGTGTGAATGGCTAAGCCGCTGCACGCAATCATACGCAGGACTCAAGTCCCCACAATTATTCTAAAAGATGGTAATTGAACTGATTAACTAATCACGAACTTTCTAGTTATTGGATAAAGTGTGTGTTATTTTAAAAGATATAAAATTGTGTCAAAAAGAGAGGGGTGATGGAAAGGCTAAGCCGAGAGCATAAAAAAATATGCAGGTATGAAGTCCCCACCATTATTCTAAAAGATGGTAATTGAACTGGTTAACTAATCACAAACTTTCTTGTTTAGTTATTTGACGTGAAACTAGTATAATATTAAAAAATTTATCTCTCCCGTTTATTAATTCAATGCTGAACGAATATAGGTTAGAGAAGAGATTAGTATAATATTTGTAGTTTACTCCTTATTAGATATGACAAATCAGTTTGATCATATTAAAATATATTTCAATATTTATTATATAATTTTAATATACAGTTTTATTATACTCAATAAATTAATCAACGCACAATATAATGCCCCATAAAAATATATTTCATATATTTATTATATAATTTTAATGTGTTTATTAGTTTGACACATATATTAATTGATGCTATATATATATATATATATATACATCAAATATATATTGACAAACTTTTTTTTTAATATACATATTTATTACACTCAATAAATTAATCAACGCCAATAAATTAATCAGTTTGACAAATATATTAAATGATGCTATATATATAATTTTATTTGAACATTGTGACACGTACTCACGTTCAACCAAATCATAAACAAACAAACCGTCAGTAAGCAAACATTCATTGTATTGAAGATCTCTTAAATATTTTATGATGGAAATTTATAAAATAGATAAGAGCATGAACAATATAGGTGGGTACATCATACTACATAGTATAATACAATAATTTAGGGGTGTATTGAATTAGGATTTTAAAATATTTTTTTTAAGATAAAAAATCTTATAAGTTTTAAAAGACTACTCAGACTTGAAGGGATTTAAAGACTTTTTTAAAATACTTTTTTTTACCATCGATATTTCATAAGATTGGATTTTAAAATATTTTAATAGAATTTATAAGATTTGAAAGGACAATATCGATTTATAAGATTTTAAAGAATCATATGAATTTTTAACAAACATTCAAAATTACAATAGTCAATAAAAAAAGTTAACAAAGAAATACAATGATATTAATAAAAAAAAGTAAAACATAATATAATTTTATCAATTACTAAAATTCATGATAAATTTTCGTTTGGAATTTTTTTGTAATTGATCTTGTAAAACTTGAGGTTTTTGTTCTATGTGATGAGAGTTTTCTAACCATATATCATATGCATGTTTTAATTGAGTATTCCAAGAAAATTTTGAATCTGAATTTCTAGGTTTTATTATATGAAAGTTCAAAAAATCTCTCTAATCATTTTCAATCGATACATTGAAACCTTAAATTGCTTGGAGGGCTTTGAGAAAATAAGTATTTAGTGATCTATTGACACAAAAATTGTTTGAAATCATTTCCTATAGCAAAAGAGTTTCGTTGATGAATTTATTGTTATAAAACATAGCGTTTATATTATGAAAGTTTCAATCTTTATTTAAATCGATATTGTTTCATTGATATAAAATGCAAATTGGTTTGAGATTTTTTGTTTTCCCATTGTTTATGTTATCTTTTAATACAAAAATCACACATTTATGTACCCAAAAAAAATCATGACCAAAAGTTTGAAAAATCAAGTTTTTAAACTTTCAAAAATTCTAAAAAATTGCTCTAAAATCTGCTATTTTGAGATGAATTAGATTAAAATCTTATTGAGTTGTTGTTTCTGGGTTTTTGTGTGATGCAAATAGCTAAAAATCTGTTGTTTTTGAGCTCTGACGAAGCTCCCACGACGAAACCCGATTTCAAGCGCCAACCCCCAAAAGAAGAAGACATTGTAATAGAAAAAAAAATCTTAGAGTGAGATTGTAAGAGATGTCAAGAAATTCTACAGGGTTAGAGTGAGATTGTAAGAGAGACATACCTATTATTTTATATTTCTGACTAAAGAGTCTCACTTTAAATATGGAAATAAATATAAAAATTCTCAATGTAACGAATAGAAAATCCATTAAAATCGTCCGAAAATTTTTTAATACCACGTGATGGTTTTTCCTTTGTTTAATATCCTGATTGAATATCAACAGATTTGAACAGACTCTAAAATAATCTTTTAAAATCCTAATTGAATATCACATAACTTTTATTTTTTAATTTCTTAAAATTTTAATTAAATATCAATGAATTTTTTATCCAAAAATAATCCATTAAAATTATTTGAAATCACAATCCAATATATGAAAATTAAAATAATAGAATTATAGAGTGGTTAATGTGAATGTGAGTGTGGGGTCAGAGTGGGCCAGTCAGCAATTGGCGCATTCCAAGTATCCCTCTCTGTGCGAAGGACATGCTTTTCATTGTGGTATTGTATTGTATTGTATGTATCATGTATGTATGATATCATATGTATTCCCTTGTTTACTTTTCGTTTTCTTAGCCTCTCAGTTTTGTGCCTTTTCAACCCACATTATTCTCCTTTGACGTCATTCATTCAAATCAATTGAAAAATCAATCACTATCACTTTCTTCTTCTTCTTCTTCATCATCACCATCTTCTTCCTTTACACGCGCCAATTTCTCTTTTTTATTTATTTATTTTCTCAAATGGGCTCCATCCTACGTCAATTTTATTGTGCCCAATTTGGTCCTCTTTTTTGTTGATCTCATTCCAAGTTAGCATCTTTATCTCATCCTTCATTCTGGGTTTGAATTGCATTAATTAACTGGTTTGGTTAATTGTCGGTTATTATTATAATTATTGTTATTATTTTATTCTCTTAACAGTAATTTTCATTTGATCACTTTGGTTATCGCTGAGTTGAGTTTTGTCAAGTTTTAAGTGTTTGTTTATGCTTGTCTGCTACCATTTGCATGTGTTAAGCTGTTTCTTCTAGAATCTGAATGTGTTACTCCATCTAGATTTCTTCTTTCTTACCTCATTCCGGTCTTTAGCTTTTGTCTCCTCCTCTTGAATAATTTTTCATTGATGTTTATGTTGTATTCTGAATTTTCATTTGTTACTAAAAGAAGAAGAATTAGTCTCACCCTGTTTTTCTGATTAATAGGTATACATTGTTCACTGGCTTCACAATTTGTTTTGTATTCTGAATTTTAATGTATTGTTTTTTCTTTATATTAATAAAGGAGACCTTCTCACGTTCTCATATTACTCTTCAAATCAAAGCTGGATGTTTTTTTCCACCTTCTTGTCATTTATTTATTTAAAATAATTAATCAGTTAGGTACGTTTGAAATGTTTTGAAACATCCTCATTTTTCTCTAATTCTTGTCTTAGGTCTCATAATTTAGAGTGGGTCAGCATACCCACCAAGAATAGCACTGGTATATTTTGTGAAGATGGTTCTGGGAATAAGATCAAAGAGTAGAAAAAGTGTCTCAATCCAAGTTCATTATATCATCCATGTTCAGGAGATCAACCCATGGCCCCCTTCACAATCACTGAGATCTGCTCAATCTGTGTTACTGCAATGGGAAAATGGTGATCAAAATTCTGGGTCTCTGGCTTCCAGTTCTGCCAATGGAAAAATCGAATTTAATGAATCTTTCAGGCTTTCAGTTCTTTTGTGGAGAGAAGCATCCAAGAAAGGCAAACACCGTGAGACTTTCCAGAAGAACTGCTTAGAATTTTACTTGTATGACAAGACAGTGAAAAGTCAACTATTGGGAACAGCCACAATTAACCTTGCAGATTTTGGAATTATTAAGGAAACTAAAGCCATAAAAATTCTGTTGAACTGCAAGAGGAGTTTCAGAAACTCAACACAATCATTTCTTTATATTAATATTCAGCCATTTGATATAGAGTGTTCCAGCTCATCACCAACCAGCAGCTTGTCAAAAGAATTGTCACTAGACAAGGAAGAAACTGAATCTGTATCACAGTCACTAAAAGATGATGATAATGAAATTGCCTCTTTTACTGATGATGACATTGATGACATTCCTTCAAATACCTCCTTGCAAAGTATCAGATCTGCTCCAGAGACGACAGGAGGTTTGCCCCCTCTAAGTTAAAAACTACTAAAATTGTTTATGTAATTTGTACTATTCTTGCTTAATGCAAAATGATCAAATCATTGTCTCTTTAGCAAACGGATTACTTTCTACATTTTATGGACATTGTTTATTATGATTTGGTAGTAATTGACCTCAAATTCTTGCTGTCGCCCTATTGAGCTGGATTTTGCTCAACAAAAACTGCTATGATGCTTTACTTTTGGTTATGGTATTAATTAATTCTTCTTCTCTTTATTTTTGGTATGAAAATATTCATTGATCATATACATCAACATGCTTGTTGTGTTTAGCTGTATCTTGCTGGAATTCATGTTCCATTGGTCTTACTATATTCAGGAGATGAGATGACATTATCCTATATTTGTTTATTCATGGCACATTTATATATCAACTACCTGTAAGGTTGGTTTGTAATTGTCAATTTAGCTCCAGCGTAAATTGATCAAATATTTGAACTCTGAATGTGTTGAGACATAATCCTTTTTATATGTTATGTAGATATATAGTGAAGGGACTAGATAGAACTATGTAAAATTGTAAACGCATTACAGATGATGCAATTTTTCTATTGATTATTTGATATCTAGACCAATAATATTTTATACAGAAATGCAGCTGTTTCTGCCATGTTAATAGCCTGTTGCCATTTGATTTCAGACTGCATCAAAATCAGCAAAGGAGGATCAAAGGGATATAATGGAGAATTTGTTCTACCCTCAGGAAGTACTTCTTCTAGCTTACTTGGAAACACAGACGATGAAGAATCCACACAGTTCAACAGTTTCAAATCTCCCTCTTCATCTGTCTTTCTGTGCTCAGATATTGGAAATGCTGCAAATGGCAGGTCTTCTTTACCTAAAATTTCTGAGGGAAGTGTCCAGGTTGCTGATGCAAGTTCTGAAGTTCGAGAAAGCATTCAACAATCCTGTGAGCAAAATGTCACTAAGGGTGTTATGGTCAGAGCCATATCTTCACCTTCATACATTTCATCAAGTATGCAACCAAAATTGGAAAGATCTTCCCAATCTCAAGTGAGTCAAGAGGATAGCATGACTCAAGAAGATAGCACAAGAGACCAGAGATATAACAATTATGATCCACAGAGAGTTAGCAATTTTTCTAACGCTGGTGTTATGGAGGACAAAGAGAAAATGGACGAGAGAAGAAAACGACAAGAGCATAGAGTTAGCAATTTTTCTAACGCTGGAGTTATGGAGGACAAAGAGAAAATGGACGAGAGAAGAAAACGACAAGAACAGTTTACTATGAGGAATGAGCTTTTAGAAAATAAACTTGTTAATAATTTTTCTGGTGATGATTCTACAAGGAAAGGAAAATTAAATAGTGATACTCTTCTACTAAGTGAGAAATCACATGAACATCCTACAAATATTTTGATGAATGATAAAGCAGAGGATGTGAGAAATGTAACGTTTCCTTCACAATCTGCTGAGAGATATGGACTGTTCATCAGGAATCAGACCCTAGATCAGGCGGAGGAAATTAATATTTTGAATGATGTTCATGTTGGTACTGATTGTCACAAAGACATTAATCTGAATGGAAGCTTTCCTAATGGTAAAACTGAATTGAAGGCTGAAGTTGAAATGCTTCGAGAAGAGCTGATGGAAGCTGCTGCTCTTGAAGTTTCAATGTATTCAGTTGTTGCTGAACATGGTAGCTCATCAAACAAGGTCCATGCACCTGCTCGACGCCTTTCTAGATTCTATTTCAATGCTTGTAGAGTTGGCTCCCCTGCTAAAATAGCTAGTGCAGCTCAGACTGCTATCTCTGGTTTTGTTTTGGTTTCTAAAGCATGTGGAAATGATGTTCCAAGGTATATAAGACTTTATTTCATAACTTTCTTAAGTATGATGGAATGATATAAAATTTCAGGAGTATTTAACTGATGATCTTGTTCTTATGGATCTAAACTGCATAAAATAGATTTGATAAAAGCTGAACCTAAGAAAGTAACTTTCTGTTCTGTTATATGGAGTAAATGTTCTTTATCTGTGAAAAGCAGCTATAAAATTTTCTTGTCTGTCGAAGTTTTGGCATACAAAAAAGATAAGATTGGGAATAAATGTATTTGTGAGAATGTTGGAGAAGCACCTATTGAAGAGAAGATGATTGAAACTCTCCTAAGGTGGTTTGGTCATGTGAGGAGAAGACCAACAAAGGTTCCAATAAGAAAAATGGATCAAATTGATTGATTAAAAATAGCTTTGGTTGTTGTTGCATCTATTGAAGTCTGGTTGATTTAACATTGTTTTCAAAAAGACCTCTGCACACTTTTCATTATGTGCATGCATTTTGTACCAGTTCTTAGTTTATTGTTTCTTAACCATGAATAGGTTGACATTCTGGTTCTCAAATTTAATATTGCTGAGAGCAATTGTGAGCAAAGGAGTTGAAAATATACACCTTGGTGACGGTCCATGCATCAATAGGAAATTTGATGGAAATGGTTCCCCTCTTCCTGAAGAAGACAAAGAAAATGCAGAAAAACATTTTCATAGCTGGGAGGATCCAGAAACATTTTTAGTTGCATTGGAAAAGGTTGAAGCGTGGATATTCTCTCGAATCGTTGAATCTGTGTGGTGGCAGGTTGAATCAACCCTTTATTTTTTCCTTATTTTTCTTCTGCTTCTTGATCACCTCTCTGAACACTTTGATTTGAAACTGAAAGCCCTTGTATTTTTTGCTGATACTTTTTGGTGTTTGTTGTCCCCAGACTTTGACTCCGTATATGCAGTCTGCAGCTGCTAAGAGCTCTAGCTCTAGGAAAATCTCTGGGAGAAGATATGGAATAGGTGATCAAGATCAAGGAAGCTTTTCTATTGATTTATGGAAAAGAGCTTTCAAGGATGCTTGTGAAAGGCTTTGCCCTCTTCGAGCTGGAGGACATGACTGTGGCTGCTTGCCTGTGATAGCTAGATTGGTACAATTTAACATTGATATATCTTGATACAACGTGTTGCAATGCTGGATTCATACTTATATTCTGCTTTTATGCATGTGTATAGAAGTAGATGTACCATTATTTTTATAATCACGCAAAATTCCTGGCTTGATGACTTCGTCACTTTGATGCTTAATCCTTATCTTGAAATGTTGGAAGTTATAGTTAGTGGGTATTTATTTAAGATCATAAAATCATTTATTCTCTCTATTCTCTATTTTTTTCGTATTTTTTTAAAAAGGGGTATTGATGTGCATGTGAACATACAAGCGAGCATAAATTGAAAGCTAAAAGTGATTAAAACCATAAGGTGGAAGTGTTGTGCTTGAGTGAGAATATAGAAAGATAATAAATAGGTTGGAGAAAATATTAAAGCAACTTCTGTCATGCTTTGTGAATATGGCAGTATTTTAGGCTTACTGTTGTTTTCGCTTTTTTATATCATTATACTTTTTAGAGCTTAGCTAAGCTAATCCAAACCTGAGAATATATTAATTTTGTTTCTCTCTAATTTTGATTTTTGACAACCAACATATGCGTTGAGTTTTCTATTCATGGCTGGTTGTGTGTTTGATTGCGTTCTTATTGGTTTTTTTATAGTTGACTATTTATACTTTATTATATAGGCAGATGGTAACGAACACCCTTATAGACTGCACTTGCATCCTGTTGTTCATTCATTCCTTGAACCTTTATAAAACCCCATTTTCGCGACATGCCGCCAGCACCTGACATCCTAAGCTTCTGGTTGATTTGATTCTTGACATGGGATAGAGCCTCTTTGACCATGTGTTCATGACTTCAATCCTCGTCGCACCTATTCTTCATGTAAATTGAATTTTTATATAAGGTGTGCTTTGTCTATGTTTCAAGCTCAAGGGGCTTGTTAGAGATAAAAACAATTCGGGGACTTGCTTTTGGGTTGATGTGATTCTTGATTGTTGCGGGAAAATAGGCTTTTTCCATCCGTTCATTATTTTATTATTTACTTCTGATTAATAGTTTGTATGTATAGACTTGGTGTTACAGTTGTGGATTTGAAAAATGGAAATTGAATGGGGAGTAGGGGAAAGATTGAAGATGCAATGAAAAACTTTATTGATTAAGAAAAAAGAAACTCAAGAGCTATGCTCTTCACAAGGGAGAATTCCCTTCACACTGAGAAACTACTCAGTAAGTCACTAATTCAGCCAAAAGTGCCTAACAATGGGAACTATGCCCTTTTATACACATTGGTGAATTTCTCCTATACATCTAACTGTCTAACTTCCTAATAGGGTGTTACTAACTATTCATAGCTGTAATTAAAGCCCTCAATAAAATGAATAGTCCACAACCACAACTACTAATTGACTAACTGCCAGGTGTTTGAGGTATAACATGAGTCGTAACACTTGGTTATATCATTGGTTTATTCTTGAAAATTTTCAATTTGGATAGATTTTGTACATGTTCTTGTTTTCTCTTAATGATAATATGGGCTATTTAGTTCTTATCTTTAGAACTTAAAAATTGAAATGCAGCCTGATTGAAATAGGACTTCTTCTTATGATTGTAGGTGATGGAGCAGTTAGTTAATAGACTTGATGTGGCAATGTTCAATGCTATTCTTCGTGAATCAGCTGAAGAGATGCCCACGGATCCTATATCTGATCCCATTAGTGATTCTAAGGTTCTTCCTATTCCAGCTGGAAAATCAGGCTTTGGGGCTGGTGTGCAACTGAAAAATGCTGTGAGTGATGAAACTTTTTTTGTTCTTTACCTTCTTTCTTCTTTTTTAATGCACAAGATTTATCATAATCTTCTGATTTGTGTCCTATATCCCAAATGTTTCATGCACCACTTTATATATGTTTAACGCATGCTTCCTCTGTATCATATGCATTAGGATGACTTTGTGGAAGTTTGCTAGCCAATCAAAGATGTACAGTTTCGTTTTAGGTTTTGGCGGAATTATTGAAAAAACAATCTGTCAGTTGTTGAGTCTTAATAAACTAATGTTAGTGGAAGGTTGTGGATGGGTATTAGATACAAACTAATTTTTTATTTTTTATTTTAGTTCAGAAATATTTAATAGCAATTTGCAGAGTTTTTTTTTTTTTTTTTTTTCTAAAAAACAAATTTCATTTCTCCAGAGTATGATTTTGAATTCATTGACCTTATTTTGAAAGACACTAAAAATTCAAAGCTTTTGAACTTTGAAGCATAGTTAACATTGATTTAGAGTTATGAAGTCAAACCCCGCACCCCCCCCCCCCCCCCCCCCCCCCCCCCAAAAAACCAAAAATCCCCTTATCTTAAAACGTGAGTGTTTTTGAAGTTTTGCTTAGACATATTCCTTGTGCAACTACTCATCCGGCTCAGCATGCTTATCTCTGCTGCACCAAAAATTTTGCTCTTATTAGCATTTCATTACCCAACATGCACTACCATAGAACATGGCTAATTCTGTAACTAATAAAATTAAAACGAGTGTTTTTGAAGTTTTGCTTTGACATACTCCTTACGTTGTCCTTGTAAATTTGTGGCATGATGGTACAAAATCAAATGAGTTTTATTACTTGTAGAATTAGCCATGTTCTATGGTAGTGCATGTTGGGCAATGAAGTGCTAATAAGAGCAAAATTTAATGTAGCAGAGATAAGCATGCTGAGCCGGATCAGTGGATACACAAGTAAAGAAAGATTAGGAATGAATGTATCCGGGAGAAAGTTGTAGTAGCATCAATTGAGGAGAAGATGATGGAAACTAGCCTAAGTTGATACCGTGTGACAAGAAGACCAGTAGAGGTTTCAGTGAGAAAAGAGGATATGGAAGTTAGTCCAATTAAAAAGGGTGGAGAAAGACCTTAGAGAAGTTGAGAAACTAATTAGAATGACATTCCTGTAAATGGTTTTACTGAAAATTTGGTTTGTGATAGAGCTTAATGTTGTTGATTGATCGACTTAAGTCAACCTGGCCTATTGAGATAAAGCTTGGTTGTAATTCCATGAAGGATTTGTGATGTTCGTTCTCTTGGTTAACTTTTCATTGTCTGTTACTCAGGTTGGTAACTGGTCAAGATGGCTTTCAGATTTATTTGGCATGGATGATAGTGACTCTCATGAAGATAGCAATGAAAATGATGACCCAAAACGGGAACCACCCTCCAAACCTTTCCATCTCCTTAATGCATTAAGTGATCTGATGATGCTTCCTTTTGAAATGCTTGCAGATGGGTCTATGAGAAAAGAGGTTGGTCAAACTTCTTGTTTGTTGACTTGTGTTTTTTTTATTTTTTGTTTTTTATGTAAACTATTTCTGAATTTTTATTATGTAAAAACTTACGTAGGTATGCCCTAGATTTGGTATATCCTTGATAAGACAGGTTTTCAACAATTTTGTCCCTGATGAGTTCTGCCCAGGACCTATCCCTGATGCTGTTCTTGAGGCCTTGAACAACGAGGTTGGTTGAATTTTAGTATGCTTTTCATTCCTCAGTGAATGAAGGGCCGGCTTGGCTCAGTGGTAAGCATGCTTACCGTGATGTCCAAAGTCCCGGCTTCGACTCGGCCTCTCCGCAAAAGTGGGGGTAAGGCTTCACTCGTATGTCCTTCCCCAGACACTCACGAGTGAGTATTGAACTGGGTCGGCCCTTTTCATTCCTTAGTGAATATAAGCAATAACTATGGTGTAGTCAAATGGATAATTGCAATGTCTACATTCTATACTGTTTTAGTCCCTTCCCTTTCAACAGTAACAGAAGCAAATAATGAAACTACTCTTTCTTTTTTTTGTGGTGGGGGTGGATTTTCATGACTTTAGGATATTCAGGATGATGAAGGGTCCATCACAAGCTTTCCATGCACGGCCTGTTCCACATTCTATGGACCACCTCCAGCTTCTTCAATTGTGGGCATGCTACAAGAAGTGGGAACCCAAAATTTACTAAGAAGTGGGTCATTTGTGCTCAAAAAATTATATACCAGTGATGATGAACTTGATGAATTAGATTCTCCCCTTTCTACTCTTGGCATGGATGATTCTTCACTTGCATCTAAGAAGAAGTGTGCTGTGGTAAAAGGAGGCCGTAAGGTTGTTCGGTATGAGCTTTTGCGAGAAGTATGGAAGAGTAGTGAATGATGTATGTATATTTCTATTGGTGTTTTATTCTTTTGTATATGCAATTACAATTTAACCGGTTTTGGGTTTGTTTTGTTTTTTAAATAAAAAATATGTTCTGTATGTAATAATCTCTAGATACACTTTTAACTTTATATTCATATAGATCACTATATTTATTTTGACACATTAAACAATTCACTTTTTTTAGAGAAATTTACATGCATTTCTTAACCTTTTATATACAATTTAAAGGGGGAAAAACTATGACCAATATGGTTTATGTTCTCTCTCTCTCACACACACGAACACATATTTAGCTCATTCTTAACTATATTATGAATTTTTTCTTATAATTTGAAACAAAATCATTTTCATAAATAATCTTTAACAATTTATTCAAAAAATTTCATTCAAGATAATATTATAACTGATTTGATAATTAAGAATAATATAAAATTTAGAATAATATATTATATATGGATAGAATAAAAAATATATTTAACCAAACTGAGAATAAGGAAGGTGTTTAACCTCATTTGGTCATCACCTGGGCAACACACCCAGGGCTATATAATATTTTCCTTAAAATTAATTTATATAGGGATGAAAAAATAGGGAGGGGTGAGAGAAAGTGTGAAACTATTAAATATAATATAAATATAAATTCAGATATAAATATTTCATTATTAGAATTTGTAGGTTATAGATTTTACACTATTATTAAATTTCATTTGACATAACATAACAGGTTTTTTTTTAAATATAAATGAAATTATACTGGTTAAATAATAACTGATGAGTTATGGTGCTCCTTGGTATAGAAAGGATTTTGTTTTTTTGTAATTTAATTGTAGAAGATCTGCAATCTGGCTAAAATCCATCCTTGAATTGTGTTATACCAAAAATGATTTATGTAATTATGGATAAACAGTAGATATAGAATGCTTTTATGAATTTTCCCTTATCATTTAATGTCTTAAATATAAAAAACTAAATAACCTACCAAAAAGAAAAAAAGAAAAGAAAAGAAAGAAAATAGCTACAACGAGATTAATTAGTTTCTAAATGGTGGGAGACCTATGTAATTATGGATAAACAGTAGATATAGAATGCTTTTATGAATTTTCCCTTATCATTTAATGTCTTAAATATAAAAAACTAAATAACCTACCAACAAGAAAAAAGAAAGAAAGAAAATAGCTACAACAAGATTAATTAGTTTCTAAATGGTGGGAGACCTGAATCTGGATAATTCTATCCTAGATTATGTTACGGCAGAAGAAGCTTTATTAATAGGGAAAAAAATACTCTTATGTTATATGTAATAACTTTCTCTCCTACACACCATTCGATAACTGTGTCATCTTTATTTTATTTTTTTTTCAGATGGAGGAACCCACAAATTTATCTTTATGACATGAAATAATTTATCTCATTTAACATGAGATTAATAAAACCCTTAGTAATAATGGATAAACTTTATTGATATTGAAACTTTGATTTTTTTTAATCTTCATTTACCAGTTTAAATATAAAAAAAATTAAAGAACTACCGAAAATGAAGAACAAATATAATAAAAAAGATTACAGAAAGAATGAATGCCAATTAATAACTTTAACATTTAGGTGGATAACATTTTGCCAAACTTTAAATTATATTTTGGAAAGTTAATTAATTACCATATTAAAAAGAATTTAATACTGTTTATCAAAAAAAAAAATTTAATACTTTAATGGGCAGTATAGTAACACTGTACTTGATAGTTTATGTTATCCTTTTTTTTAAATAATTTATTTATCCTTTTTTTTAAATAATTTATTTATACTGTATTTATTCTTTTTTGGAAAGTATTTCCATTCAACTTCCTCCTGTCACCTTGTCCTCGGAATACGTATAATCTCAACACTAAATCTTTTGGATATATTAATTGAAATATGTTTTCAAATTATCAGTCAAGTCTTTTCTATTTATTTGGAAAAATATAATAAATGTTCTGACAACAATAATTAAACTTCTATAAATGTAACCACGAATATTCAAAATAGCAATTAATATATTTAATGTGCATATACATTTTTTTTTGCTATAAAAAGCCTCATTTGAGGAGCTGAAAATGCTCATATTGTGCCTTTTCATAATTTTTTTGATCTAAATCATCACAATGCCCTTCAATTATACACAACGCCCTCAGCATAACATTGTTGCATGTAGAATTTGCGGCCAAGGTTTCCCTTGCTTTCAAGAGCTCATGGTCCATATTGATTATCACATGGCTCAAGAAAATCTTGCCATTAGAGAGCTAAATTCACCAAATCATAACAATTCCCAAAGACAACATATTCCCAACCCCTTGCAACCTCATTTTCCTAGATCAATGCTAATCCACGAAAACCGAAACTTTGCTGACACTAGGATTTTCCAGGCACCCCCACAACAACCTATGGTGATGCCTCAGCCAAGAACAAACTCATTTTCCTATGCTTCACAAACAGTTCAACCACTCCAGCTTCCACCACAAGATATGCCATTTGCTGGGAATAATGTGAACGGAATGGCACAGTTTCCGGTTCCACCAATTCACCAAGAAGAGATGGAAGTGTCTCCAATTGATGGAACTAGGGCATATATCAACCTGCTGGATAAAACCATTGATAATAATGAGTTTTTTAATTTGGCTGACATGAATGATGATGACCTTGCTTTGCGAAATTTGAATTTGGAGTTAAGGCTCTAGAGCTTTAAAAGGGTTTTTCCTTTTGTTTAGTGTCATGAGTCGTGATATTGGTCGTGAAAACAATGGGTTTTATAATTCTCATGTAACATGAGAATTGAAATCTCATGTTGTAGATATAAAAAACATGTGGGACCCGTATATTAGAAAAAATTATGTATGAGACCCACATCAGCACGAAAATCGAAGGGTGTGTAGGAAGATTGCAATTCTCATGTTAAATGAGAATTATAAAACCCATCATTTAATGTGGTATTTTAGTTTAAAACAAAGTTGTGTCTTCAATTATGAATTATAGTATTTTATGTCATCTCTGTCGCCTAACTCTAACTAGTTTGGATTAAAGGTGAAGTTGTTATTGATGTTGAGTGTGTTGATGTCGAGCCATGTGTTAAAGTTCTATCGTGTTGATTCTTATTGAGTCTTTAAAATGTTAATGATACAGAGACTCTGAAAAAGAGTCTGAAAGAATAAAGTTGTTTGTTTCAATTTTCTATTATTGAATTTTTATCATTTTCTCTTAGTGATTCATTATCCTTTGATCTAACGTTTTAAATTGCAACTATGATCGCAATTGTTTTGCAAATGAATAAAAGCTAACATGGTTTCAAATTATAGTTGTGGTTGTAACAATAGTTATTTCATCTATACCATGATCGAAACGGGGCAATACTTATTTTTGCAACTGTAGTTATTTTATCTCTTCCATGACTAGGACAAGAAAATGCACATTACACCATGATTTAGAATCAAAATAAAGATTTCATGAAATAGCATATATATTTTCTCTATCAATGATCTAGTCAAATATGGTGTATCATAAAGCTTTGTCTTTTCGACTGATTCCCCTGTATTGGATCAAAAACAATTATTGAATGAGGTATTCAACTCCAGGGATCGATGAACCGAAAAATAAACTCTTGTTGATTGAACATCCTTTTTTTATAAAGAGAGTAAATCTGTTTATCGATTAAGCTATCATAAAAAATGAGCTCATGCCTTTATAACAATGATTCAAAAGATCTTAAACCAATAAAGTTGTGCCTTCAATTTCAGTGTCTGTGTGCCGCTAACCCTAACTAATTTTGTACAAAGTTGATGTTTATTGTCTTTTAGTCAAGTCATATATTGAAGTTCTATTGTATTGATTTTCATTTAGGCTTTAAATTGTTGGTGATACATTGACTCTGAGAAAGAGTCTATAAGAATAAAGAATTAGGTTTTAATTTTTTTTTAGTATTTAAATTTTTTTTCTCTTAGTAATTGATACGAACCCACCTTGGTTTGGGCCTCACATGCAATTACTGACCCAATTGGTAATGCTGTTAACAAGTGGAGATCCTGACTGAAATGCCCTCCAATAGAATAAAGCATGAGTGTCATGGAGTTTGTTATATAGAGGGGGAGTAGCAAGGAAAGAGACATCTGGAAAATTAGTAGAACTTGGGCCCTTTTTGGGATTGGGAGAGAGTGGAACCTTTCATATGTGTTCCACAACTATCTTTACTTTTGCATTGTGATTTCCTTTTAGAATTCTATATTTCTTTCAAGTCATCTGTTATTTGTAAAGAATTTCCAGTAAACCATATATGAAAAATGAGTATTCAGATTTATTCCTTTGAGTCCAATTTTATTATTCTTTACTGAGTTGGTCTGTATCAATTGGTATCAGAGCTCCGATCTTGGAGCTCTGTGGGAGGGTCTGGACTAGACAAATGGAAAGCCGGTTGGATACGTTGGAAGAAGGGCTGCGCAGAAGGTGTGTTCGACAAGAAGAGGTTCATTTGAGACTTGACGCTAATGAAGCTCTACAGGAGCAGGTTCTTCAGAGGCTAGGCAACAATGAAAGGCGAATGACAGAGATTATAAGAAGGCTGGACGAAATGGCCGGACATAGGCAAGGTCGTTCCAGAGATGGAGAGAACGAATTAGAGTACGACGAAATAAATACACGAGAGAAACGAAATCGACGGAGAGCTAATCGGAATATTCTGTTGACCCGACGTTTGGGGGCTCCGGTGTTTGCAGGAGAAGACGCTTCGGGTTGGCTGTGTAAGATGGAAAGGTATTTCTTTGTGAATGGTGTGACCGAAGGAGAGAAGATAGCTGCAGTGGTGGTGTATCTGGAAGGCGAGGCACTCCATTGGTGTAGATGGTGGGAGGTGGGCAATCCAAACGCCACCTGGGGACTGTTCCGACGAGAGTTACTCAATCGTTTCCAACCGGAGACCTTAGACAATCCACATAGTGCTCTGTACACCCTTAAACAGAGCGGGGATGTGGCTGAATTTCGAGCGGAATTTGAAAAGATGGTAGGAGCTCTACGAATTGAAGATGAAGACCTACTAAAAGGAGCATGGTTGAATGGGGTGCGTACAAGTATACACGAAGAACTTCTGATGTACCCCCATCTGAGTTTGTTGGAGACGATGAAGTTCTCTCTCAAAATAGAGAAGCGAAACTCAGCGTGGAGAGATGAGGGTTGGGGGTCGATGGCAAAAAATTGGGCTCCTCGCTCGTTGGGCTTGCGTGCGGGTTCAGGCCCAAATGAGGCCAAAGGATGGGGAAATACCCACATGGGCCAAGGAAGTTCAAATGGCCCAAATCGAAATTCAGTCACAAATAATATGAGCCCTAACTCTGGTACGGCAACCACAAGAAATGGGGCAAACGAAAATGAGAAGGAGGGATCTACGGCGAAGACGTCAAACTTAGTCATGGGTAACCAAGCGTCGGAGGCTTTCTCCGGTCAGGGTCGCCTACTGTCTCAGGAGGAGCTGCGTGAACGGCAGGATCTGGGGTTATGCTTCAAATGTAACGAACGTTGGGATCCCAACCACAGGTGTCAGGTACAGCAGCTGTATCTGTTGTTAGTGGAGAAGGATGACGAGGAAGAGGGGAAGCAGGCTAAGACGGACGGAGCTCTAACCGTTAATCAAGAGGAGCGAGAGTCAGAAAGGGAGTTGCAACTCTCTTTGAATAGTGTGCTTGGGCTCACTTCAAACCAAACCTTAAAGGCTTGGGGGAAAATTTCTGGCCAAAAGGTGGAGGTTCTCTCATGTCTTGCTCGTTCAGATTTGGAAGCAGGTAATACCTGGGGTCAAGATGAAGTCAGTAATCATATATGGAAAGATGATCTTTGCAAACATTCACCACATGCTCGACCAAAGGATTCGATGGATAGAATTTGGTTTAACACAACATTTAATGAACAAGTGAAGGAAATCCAGTGGGCATCCATGAATGCAGTAGCGTCACTTTATTACGGATCATGCTATGATGACAATGTTAGGAAAGTGAGAGGCCTTATTGTGGCTAAAGGTCCTCAAAATGGACAGATATGGTTTGGCACTGCTGCCATTCCCGTTCCATGGTGGCGGGAGACACTATTGAGGAACATTTATGGTGGTATGGACTATTTTAAGATTGGCTTATTAGTTCCTACCTTTATTTCAAATCTTGGCAGGGCTATATCAGAAAAAATGGAGCTTGAAGATTATAAAACTGGAGATATATCATTTTCTCTATTACGAATGATTTGGTATAATATTGCTCATATATCTTATTTGAATGCACGACAATTTGGGTGGAAGCATATTTTTTCTTTTGGAGGATTTTTCATAAAAGACCATGCCTATACCTTGGACACTATTTCTTTTGCAATTCATTTATGCCCTGAGATGGCTGCACAATCACTATTATTTTGGGGTTCTTTGGATGCATTTATGAGCTATGAAAAACATGTTTTAGACGACCTCATGATGGATTTGTTTGTTGAAAAGTCTCATATAGGTGCTATTTTGGTGAGATTTCTTCAATTTGACATTATGGCCACTGTTCTTGGCATAATATATTCTTTCTTGGTGTTACATGATAATGGACAATGGGATCCCGGTGGAGGTTATATTACCTCGTGGGTTAGTTGGTCATTACATTTCAAGCAATGGGATCCCAGAAAATGATCATCACCTTGAGGACAAGGTGATTGTTAGGGGAGGAGTATTGATACGAACCCACCTTGGTTTGGGCCTCACATGCAATTACTGACCCAATTGGTAATGCTGTTAACAAGTGGAGATCCTGACTGAAATGCCCTCCAATAGAATAAAGCATGAGTGTCATGGAGTTTGTTATATATAGGGGGAGTAGCAAGGAAAGAGACATCTGGAAAATTAGTAGAACTTGGGCCCTTTTTGGGATTGGGAGAGAGTGAAACCTCTCATATGTGTTCCACAACTATCTTTACTTTTGCATTGTGATTTCCTTTTAGAATTCTATATTTCTTTCAAGTCATCTGTTATTTGTAAAGAATTTCCAGTAAATCATATATGAGTATTCAGATTTATTCCTTTGAGTCCAATTTTATTATTCTTTACTAAGTTGGTCTGTATCAGTAATCCATTATCCTTTTATCCAAGGTGTAACATCCCTATCTCGAGCCGGTTCAATTAACATACATATGATAGAAACAGAAACAACGGAAGACTTATCTTACGAAAATACGAGCTAACTTTTTCTTTTTTCTTTTTACATTCTTATTCAGCGTAAACGAAAATCGGACAGAGTAACCTCTATAAATCGGACAACTGGGGATTTTCCAATCTCACTCCTAAGAGTTCCTGATAGACAGTATCAACAATATTTATATCCAAAAGTACCAGTCATGCAATTATAATCAGATACCCATCCATGGGCGCATGCAAAACTTGGCTCCGTGCCACTAATCTAACAACATGCAATCCAAGACATAAGCATAACTGAATACTACATAATCATATCAACATGCCTTAATACAAAAATGTACATGCATCAAACTGAAGAACATGTACAGAACATACACAGGCCATATACAGAGTGAAAGATCAGACATATTGATCCTCAAAATAACTGAAATCTAAACTACATCAACACACTCCAAAAAAAAGTAGTAGCCTACAGCCACTCAAAATCCGGTCAGTCGAACGTCTCAGCCACGTGCCGCGTCTCTGCCTGCTGAGGGCTCACCGGCAGTCTGGGAACCTGAAATCATGTCCCCAAAGAGGGGTGAGATTACAAATCTCAATAAGCTCCAGGTTTATAGAGAATTCTCCATACCCCTAGCTCGCTCCTGCATGAAAGTCAGATACAGAGTATACAATGCTCATATAACAGATGTCAGAATAGAACAAAACATATATCCATATCATATCAGAGGTGTGCGCCGTCATTCCCAATGGAGGACCCCAAGCGGAAATTAACGCATGTGTTCCCAATGGAGGACCCCAAGCGGAACCAGAACATATCAGAGGTGTACATCGTCAATCTCAGGGAAACCCTAAGAAGACATCAGTGTACCATATATCAAAGGCTAGAGATCATTTCAGAATTCATATTACAAAAATCATATTACAGAAACCATATCAGAACAAGTCATATTATGTTATCAAATAACTCTATATGAATGCACCTATACAAAGTATCAAAACAATAGTCATACAATCCAACCATAGTCCACTAACCATGGTGGAGCACTCAAGCAGGAAAAGATTCCTTAAACATAGAGCTTACCTCTTGAAGCTTTTCAATCCGCTTACTTGTGACACAAGTTACTTATGTAAATCTTCAAGAGATTCCGATTCTTATCCGTCCCTAGGTACACCTAGAGCAAGAATCCACAATACCAATTAATAAAATGCTATCATGCCTAGATTTTACATAAGGCATGCATTTTATCGCTTATCTTCATTTCTTTATATTTTTGCCAATGCTATGCCAATACACAAGTCTAGACCTCTTTATAACCGTTGATGTTCTTTAATTTAATCAAACATTCTCTTAAGAATTTTCACATCAACCATGCTATTTTTCTTCAAAACTTATCACTTTTATACCATTAATTACAACACATTTTATTTAAAATAAAATGTACCAAATATATCCCTAAATGCCCTATAGGTCGAATCCTATAAGGGGAATTTCCAAAGATCCACCTCTTTTACAATACATTTTCTTTACTTCCTTACAACTTGCAAACACCTAGGCATGCGTCCCCTAGGTTCCTATTTTAAGTTTAGACACCAAGTCCTTCTCAACACATCAAGGCCGAAACATCAAGAGTATGTTTCCAAGGATTTTCTTTCCAATTTAACATTCTTACTAATTCATCTAAATTCCTCTTACTTGAACACATAAAACCCCTCTTAAAACATAAACTAAAATTTGCACAATAATTCCTATTACCCTATCAAAGGCCGAACATAGAGAGAAAGACATGATTTTTCTCTAATTTTTTTACATACTTACAAAGCTTCTTTTCATTTCATACATCCAAAATATCAACTATTCCTCATCAATACATATTTGAACACATCATGCTTTCCCACCCAAGGCATATACACAATTTTATAATTTAAATAATCAAAACATCATGGAAATAGAGATTTGTTACCTCAAATCAACTACCCAAAGCCTAGAGGACCTTCACCAAGAGAACCTCCATCAAAAACTTCATTTTGCCCTCTTGATGAATAGTGCACGAATTTGGGGGAGAGAAGAACTCACCAAACTCTCAACAAAAGCTCAAATTGATGGGTGGAATGGGTTTATTGGGTGGTTTACAAGCAATTTCATGTGGTGGGTCTTTGAATTTGGAGTATAGATGATGGAGAATCAAGAAAGAAAAATTCAAAACCCTACCCCCCCTTCTCCAATGTGCAGCACGGCTTTGAGGGAAGAAGAAGAGAGAGAAACTGATTTTTAAAGTGTATCATTGGCCACTTAAGGTTTTAACATATATGAGTTTTTTACCCGGTTGTTTTTCTATCGCGTATTTTTCCTTGAATTGATCCGGAACTAACTTAAAGCTACGAACATATTTTTATTTTTCTAAAATCATTTACATTAATTTTTATTTCTTACAAAACAATATTCATAATTCACAGTATGGTTTTTGCACCGTTTTTGACGAAATGTACTGTGAATCACTAATTATACTTCCTTTACTTATGAAACTTAAAACTTATAAACTTATCATTTACTTGGACCTATATTGACTTGCTTGGCATATATTGGACTTTCTTATTCTTATTTCATCAATTATTTGTTTCTGGACTCTACCGGTTGCTTAAACAGCGGTACAAAATACCCGGTAGAAACACTATTCATGAGATTTTCACAGAAAGTGCCATACTATACAATTTTTCATTTTGAACTCATATTTCTCGTCAGAATTGTCAAATTATGTCTCTAAAATCATTTTGCTAATTTTAGCTCTACCGGTTAGTTCACAAGACTGCGAATTCTCCGGCAGAACGCACTGTTCATAACATAGTCATGATTACAGTCAAAATACTCGGAATCACTCACTGAATCTAATTATGGCATTTAAATCCTTAAATTAAACTTCTAATTGATGGCACCACACACACATTAAATTTAACCATAAAATCCTTGGAAAATTTGGTCATACCAAACACCTTTTAGTAACATTCCAGTAAAAACATATTTCCTACTATATTTCAGTAATAATTATTTCCTGGATAAATAAAAATTTCTTTTACCAAACGCCCCCTTACAGTGTGATATGGATATAAGAATTCCGAAAAAATTTCTAGAAAAATGAGATTTTCGCAATTCCAATTTATAAAGCAAAATTACATGTAAAAATAGCACTAGATAAGTGGTATTTTAGGATTCGCATGTGAAAATATTTGCAAAAAAATTTCGGACAAAATTAGCCCTAGTGAGGGCATGTTTGATGCATAGTATAAGATAAAGTTTGATAGTATAAAGCATGATTATATAAGACCTGATTAAATTTTAATACTATCCAGCGTTTGGCATGATATTATATAAGATAACATATTGTGTAAGATAATATCATCTAATATTTGGTAATACACTGTATAATACTATATGGATTAAAAATAAATATTTTTGTCAAAAATACCTTTTAATAATTAATTCACATAATTCTTTCAAATATATCAGATAATATTATTTTTTATAGAAATAAAAATCTCCTATATTTTAAAAAAATTTATATTGAAAATTTATTTTTTATTTTAATATATTAATATTAAAATAATATATTAATTCTTGAGAATTACATTGATTAATACATCAACCCCTTATAAGGCCTAATCTTATCTTCAAAGGCCGAATTAAGTTATACATCATTTTGATATATAACGGAACCATGTTGCATAAGTTTATACTATACTATGGTCACATCAAACAACTAAAAATATCATAACGTAACATATAATATAAATTTATACCATCAGATCTTATAAATCGCACTAAATGCGCTTATATGTAACCACTTGAGCATTTGGCTGGGAGATCGAGTTGAGTGACTCAATAACCGGTGCAGACCACTCCGAACCATTCACACGGGCTTGGAACTGAGTCAGACAACGAGTTAAGGACCCCTGTGGGGTTCACTTTTATGATGGCTTTTAAGGCTAGGAGAGAGAGTCCATCGAAGTTGAGAGAGAGAGAGAGTGAATGGAAGAAGAAGAAGAAGAAGAAAAAATAAAAAGAGAAAGCAATAAATTACATGAAGTTGAAGCAACATCATTGCTTTGTGTTCAGTCATTTAAATGTTAGTGAAACATGAATGGTTTAGTTTGTGTGGTTTTTCGCAGCGAGATGCTGCAGAGAATGCAGAGTGACGAGTATGTTGTAGAGTGTTGTGGTGTGGAGTTGAAGAAGGTGGAGATCAGATCGCAGTTGAATTTGAATGTTAATTTTAAAAGTTTTGAATGAAAATGATGTGTAAGGTTAGTTTTGTAAATTGATTCCATATTTTCAGTAATATTTGATAATCAACTAAATATAGAATCATGCAACTTGAGCCAATATTTCTGATAATATTTTAATACCAAATAGTTTTTTTTGATAATATTTAAGGGAACTGATTTTCCCAAATATCCCGGAGAATTGTAATCCTCACGAATAAAAAAAACTTTCTCTTTTGCCAAACGCCCCAAAACCAACTACAATTTCTTGATGGTATTGCTATAGAATGTCGAGCTTTAAATATATATATATATATATATATATATATATATATATATATATGTGTGTGTGTGATAAACATTTCTACAACAACTTTAGTGTTATAACTATCTTCTCTCGGGAGAACATAGTTATAAAAGGGTAGCTGTAGATAACCTTATCTGAAGTGGTTGTAGAAATATTTCTACCATATATATATGGGAAAATATCCGTTTATAAACTTTTTTTATAAAATTATATTATGACCGGTTATACACTCTTGATTGAAGTATGACCGATCATACTTAGGGGTGTTAACGGGCCGAACTGAGCTTTAGTCTTAAAAGGCTAAGCATGTGTTTAAATGTGTCAGCTTGACCAAGCCTGTTACCTGTTATAAATAAAATTATTGGCATGTGGCCTGACTTATTTACAAAACATAAAAGTCTGGTTTAACCTATTAGCCTGTTTTAAAAAAAATAAGACAACAAAAATTTATCCAAACAGAATATACAATCAACAACACTAGTAATTCCATAAATATTCATAAATGCAATGTATATCCAAACAGCATAATATAGAACAAAATCATTCAAAAACTCTATTTAACCAATAAAATGGGATGAAATGGATTGAGGAGAAAGAGAAGGCTATTACATGTAGTATAAAAAATATAAAATAATATACTAGGCCAGCCTGAGATGCTTTAAGGCCGAGCTTTTGAATTGGAGCCTGATGCCTTTTTATTAAACGAGCTTTTATACAAGTTCAAGCCTGGTGCAAACAACCAATTTTAGACATGTAAGCTCAAGCCTTCACGAGCCGAGCCAAAGGCCCCTTGGTCTGTTTAGCACCCCTGGTCATACTTAGTGTAGTTTGTAAATAAAAAGTTTGTAAATATAACATTTCCCCTATATATGAGTGGGTCACATCTTGATTTTTTTGTTCACCTTTTTGTGGACCCCACTTATATATTGTGCGTATAGCATAAGAAAAATTTCTCATGTAAAATGAGAAAATTAATTCCTATATATATATTTTTAAAAAGTATCAATTTAATATATTTTTGAAGGGAAAAATATTTGTCCTTTTAAATGATATCATTTATGTCATTTTACTCTCACAAAGAGATAGGACCCACATTTTTATTTTATTTTTTTGTCCATTTTCTCTCTCCCTTTATCTATCTCTTTCTCTCACTTAAAATAATACAATTTTACCTCCTTTAAAATGACACACACTTTTCCCATTTTTGAAATTATTTTTTAATTTAATACAATAAATCCCGTATATGAGTGACAAAAAGTGCAAGACTAAGTGAATGACGTGACCTGGCGTACGCAGATAAATCTCGCATAAGAAAGGTGATGAGACTCACAAAAAAAGAAATGAAGGCTTTGCCCTAGAATGCTATACTGGCAGAAAAAGTAAGCAGAAATATCTAATGGGAAATAGTAGTCTTATGTCACATAAGACAATTATCTCATGTTACACATTTATAGAATTTTGTGCTTTTTTTTTCTTTTTTTAAATTGTGGGCCCCACAATTTTGTTTTTCCCACATAAGATATCTATCTTATGCAACATAAGATTAATAACTCTCATATCTAATACTAATAACAAATGGGCTTTACACTTCTTATGTGGTAGTAGAAGTGGCGCTGTTCCTGCAGACATAAGAATTGCGGGGTTTACCTCAACTTAGAAAGAAAGAAAGAGTAGAGGTGACATTGACCATATTGCCATCCCTTTAATAAAAATTTATCAAATTTCCATACGAGGAAAAAAAAAATTGTCAAAATGCCACGTCACAATCCCGTTGGTCTGACAAGCGGGAATGCTCTAGACACATGTCAACGTTTGAATGGTCAATCATTCTTGCTAGACTGCCCGCTAGAATGACAGAATGCTGACACGTGGCAAAAGTACAGACATCCAGAGAATGCATGTACTTTTGCCACGTGTCAGCATTCTGTCATTCTAGCTGGGAAGCCCAGCGAGAATGGTTGACCTTCAGACACTGAAACGTGTCCGGTCCATTCCCGCTTGTCAGATCAGAGGGATTGTGATGTGGAATTTTGACAAAAAAATTTCCTGGCATGGCAATCCGGTAAAATTTTGCCTAAAAGGTAAAAGGCTATCAAGTTCAAGCACAACAAAATAAATAACGCTCCTTGTATATAAAGACCAATAGACTCGTTTCTTTGTAGCACTTTTACAAGTTACAATAGTTTCAATACAGGAGCAACTCAGTTACATATTTCTTGTTCTCTTTCTTTCTACATCTTGATTCTGATACCTTTCATGGTATCAGAGCGATGTGAGTGCTTTTCTGAGATTTTTGTGCTCCATTAAAGACATATAATCCATTCTTAAGTGTTTCTTGGAGAATGATCTCCTTGGTAACCTGAGATTTGACTTAGCAAACATTAGCATGAAACTCAAGGATAACATTATGTTCTTTAGCAAATTGTGACACACTCAATATATTTTTTGAAAGACCATGGAAACGCAAAAGGTTAAAGAAGGTGAAAGATAATGAATTTAATGGAGAATGTAAAATTTCATGACCTATATTTTAATTTGTCAGTTAGTGCCATTACCAACTTGGACTACTTCTGAGTATGCTGTTTTATTGTGCAGGTTGCTTGATTCAGGGGTAAAGTGGTTGGTAGAGAAGAATATCAAGCACTTATCAGCAACAATACCTGGCAACTTGTTCCTCTCCCTCGAGGCAGGTCACTCATTGGTTGTAAATGGGTCTTCCGCACCAAGTTCAATCTTGATGGCTCCATCCTAAAGCACAAAGCTCGCCTGGTTGCCAAGGTTTTTCATCAACAAGAAGGGTTTGACTATCAGGAAACATTCAGTCTTGTAGTAAAACCTGCAACAATTCGAATTATTCTCACCGTTGTTCTCTCCAGAACTTGGCCTATTCATCAGCTTGATGTGAACAATGCCTTTTTGAATGGAGACCTCCATGAAGAAGTCTTTGTGCAGCAACCTCCTGGATTCCTTAGTTCTGACAAAACCCTGGTATGTCGCCTAACAAAAGCTCTCTATGGCCTTAAACAGGCACTACACGCATGGTTTGAAAAGCTCAGCAGCACACTACATCGATTAGGATTCATCGCTGCCAAATGTGACAGCTCCTTGTTCATTTCCATTACTCAGAACACCACACTCTATGTTCTGGTATATGTTGATGACATCCTTGTAACAACTGGATCTTCCTCTTTTGCGGTTTCTTCTCTCATCAAATCTCTCAATCAATCCTTTGCCCTAAAAGACCTTGGGCATCTTCATTACTTTCTGGGCATTGAGGCGCACAAGACTACATCAAGTGAGTATCATCTCAGTCAACACAAATATATTTTGGATCTGTTGCAAAAGGCAAATATGACTGGTTGCAAACCCATGCCCACACCTATGACTTCCAGCTGCAAACTCTCTTCTCATGATGGCACCCCATATCCGGATCCCACTCAATATCGTTCTATTGTCGGAGCACTCCAGTATGCTTCAATCACTCGACCAGACATCACATTTTGCGTAAACAAAGTCTGCCAGTTTATGCATAACCCTCTCAATACCCATTGGAAAGCTATAAAAAGAATTCTTCGTTACCTCAGTGGCACAACTTCTCATGGACTCACTGTGAAACCCTCGAAACATTTCCACCTTGCCGCTTACTGCGATTCTGATTGGGGCTCCGATCTTGATGATCGTCGCTATACCAGTGGTTTTTGCGTCTTTTTGGGAGACAACCTCGTCACCTGGTCTTCAAAAAAACAACACGTTGTCAGTCGCTGAAGCACCGAAGTAGAATATAGATGTCTTGCCGCCACTGTAGCCGAACTCACATGGATACAATCTCTTCTCTCTGAGCTGCGCATTCAGATTCCACAGCCACCGACTCTTTATTGTGATAACCTATCTGCGGTCATGCTCACCAGAAACCCTATCTTTCATTCTAAAACTAAGCACTTTGAACTTGATTTGTATTTTGTTCCCGATAAGGTTTTGGCCAAAAATTGTTACTGTTCATCATATCCCAGCATTAGATCAGATCGCCGATGGGTTCACCAAAGCTGTGTCTTCTGCCACTTTTCTCAACTTCAAATTCAAGTTTCAGGTCTTGGATCTCAAGCCCACTCGGCTTGAGGGGGGATAAAAGGCTATCATTGTCCAGAGTGTAAGTGTGGAAATTGAAGTGTGTGCAACAAGAGAAGTCACATTTGCTGTGCAGAATAAGTGATTTGCCGATAACAATAATATGTAATTGTGTTTCCTTCCCATGCTCTTCTGTCACATTTGTCAAATTTTCTGACCACTTGATAACCGAAGTTTTAATATTATGTAATAAATTATTTCTAATTCAAAAATTTAAGTTGTTAAATAAAGGTGAATAATAATTTTCATATTAATATTTTTCTAACAAATTTGCTTTACAAAAACGAAGAAAAATAAACTGGGTATAATCTGAGTCCTTCATTCAAATAGTAAAATTGCTTTTCAACTATTGAAAGATTAGATTTGCCTGTAACAAAAAGAGCCAGACAACAACCGTTTTTGCTTGGTTCCAGATTCCATGGCAATTTTGGGCACATTAGAGAGAAGCATTTCTTTCTTATAATATGAGTTATTTTTTACTTTTTTATTTTATTTTGGTACAAGAGTTACTTTTTACGTTACTTCAGAACCAAATAGTGCTTCCCTCACCTTCTTTGCGTGCGAATTATATTAGTGGGTCACATAGCACGATGCATTGTCTTGCATTTTTTATGTGCAGGACTAAATCCTCCAGCTCTATTAAACGAGAAGACTTTTGATGGTTCAGGAGCATTAATTTTTCAGTGGTCTAAAGTCTAAACCAATGAAAATGTGACATAGGAGAAAAGGGAGAGAAGAGAGTTAAAAAAAATTATACAAGTGTTATTCATTCTATGGAAGAATCATATGAGACAAGGAACACTAAAAAATTTTCCCTATAAAACAGACATTTTTTAAAAATATTTGTATTAGTATGGTCGTTTATACCAAAAAACAAGTGGAGTTGCGTGGACCTGACACACGAATATTGTACACCTAAATTTACCAAAACTTTTGTGCATGTATCAATAAATCCAAACATCAGATCTTAAGTTGAATACTAGTAACTCAGGTGTTACCTAATCAAATCTCCCAAAATACTTAAATAGTTAAGAGGAAACACATAAATAAAAGAAAATATTATATGAAAATTAAAGGATTATTGGTAGAAAAGAACAACTCTCCTCCAATATGAGAACTGATCTAGATAAAATAAAATATGTCCACAAAGGGCTAAAACCCAAAAATTAAGGCCCAAAAACACAGGGCCGAACAAAGCGCGATATCTCCATCGCGCGTAAAGAATCAGGGGACGCAATGGCTTCATCGCGCCTAAACCGTCTTTAAACATGATTTCAGAGTTAATGAATAAAGAGTACCGCGCTATAATACCAATACGCAAAGGACAGCTCCATCTTGCCACCACTTTACCAAAATAGCTTGACATAACAAAGATAAGGCCAAAAAGGCACCAGCTGAACCTGCAGTCCATAAACAGCCAATTAGAAGGCATATCGCCTACCAAAAGCATCATCAGATTCACTATATAATCAAAGGGTACTTACCCAAGTATGACCATCTAATTCAGTAAGAATACAATATAAACCTAGCTTTGATATTGACTTGAGCATCATAGTGTCATTGCAGATACCCACCCCAATTGAAGGCATCGCTTCGAAGGAGAATCAAATCAGTCCTTCCATTATCAACCATCAACAAGCCCAAGATCCTAAGAAGTAGATAACTTAGCCCAAGGTCTTCTTTCATCAACCGTGTGTGATCAAGCCCGATACATATTGATCAGCCCACATAGTATTGGACCGATCAAGAACATACTTTCCCTAAATAAAATATCAAGAATCATATACTAGATAGCGTGTTTATAATTTCTACTACCGGTGGTGGCAGACCCATCATATTTTGTGATGTGATGAAAATAAAATAAAATATTAAATTTATAAATGCTATTAAAAATAATTTGTGTGATGTGATGGGAATATATATGATGAATATTGAAGTTGATATTTCATGTGATTATGATAAGAATATTTTATATATATGATGAAGTTGATATTTGATTCAATTATTGTGTAATTATATATTTAATTTGATTACTATATTTGAGTTATATAATTTGTGTTTTGATTAGGATTACCAGCTTCACTAACTGTTTGTGTTTGTTTGGCTGCAATAATCATTCGGGGGAGCAGATTTTCAATGATACAGGTTGCAAAAGATGGGGCTAGCAGTGGGCAGTGAATGACTCAGAGAATTTCCAGCTAGTTCTAAATTTTATGTATAAAACAAAGTCTCTGATTTTATTTTAATATTTTCGAATGTAATAGAGTTAGCCTTGCACTTGTCCATGTACAGGTGCGGCGGTAACATTTCCCCAAATTAGTTTTAGATTAGCTTCCGCAACAATATTTCTATGATCATATATAAATAAAACGTGAATTTTGGAAGTTACTTGATTAATGTTTAATAAATTGTTAAAAATTTGGGGTGTTAGAAATAAAGAATAGAAAGACAAAAAAAAAGATTAAAAAAAAAACTTTTTTAGTCGTTAAGTCATACTTATTACGTAGTCAATCTTCACCATATATTAAAACTTGGATTGTATCTTCAACCGAGCTAGAATAATAGGCATCAATAACTCTTCCTCTAGCAGTAAATGTCGATTATGATGCTATTGCAGAGATTGATACAGATCTTATGTCACTCACAAAGATAATATTGGTGGGGATCGAACCTAAGTCCTTCCACCACCTACTCAGCTCACATGCATCAAATAAACCATCATCATTTGGTATTACTACGAATAATATTATTTTATTTTATTTAAAATAAATAATATGATATAGGGCGATCTGTAGGCTTATAGGCCCGACATGTAAAAAAAAACCCATGACCTCTTTTCTAAATAGGCTTTTTTAAAATTTTGAGTCTGTTTTGCTTAATATATATTTAATAGGTGGAGTCTGGCCTAATATAGGCTAGGCAGTAGGCCCCTATAGTCTGACCCAAGCCACTTTCACCTAATCCGAATGGTACACCGTACCCCTACCACACCGAAAAGATGCATTTAGCATAATTAATTCCTTTAATGCGACTTAAACGAAAAAAATTCCATAATCCACCAATTTAACTGAAATTTTTAAGGTACCACAGTGGTACCATTTACTCAGTGGGGAAGACCAATCACAAAAAGAGAGAGAAGATGAAAGTGGGATAAAAAAAAATACAAGTGGCAAATTTTGAAAGGAAGTGGTAGGTGCGACGGTGGTACCAAAAACGTGCTCCAATTTAACGCTTTCATTTTTTTAAACTATAAATGCAATGCTGATTCCCAATGGTAATTTAATGGTTGATTTAAACGGTTTTGCTACTGAAAATAAATAAATAAAAGAAAATATTTCTCTTATAACCATAAATAAAATTAATTTCAGCAACCTCAAAATTAGGGGTGTCCATCAATCAATCCAAACATATTCAAATCATGGTGACTGATCCGAAAAATAAATAACTGAATAAACCGAAAAATCAAAAAACCAGAAGAAAAAAAATCACAAATTTTAATTGAATTGGATCGATTTTCGGATTGGTTGATAAAAATCGATTCAATCCAAACCGATCCAACATAATAATTTCCCTCTACCTACTTGGGTCTTTCCTCAATTATAACCCAAAAATTTCTAAACCCAAGATCCATTAACCCATCAACTGAACCCAAGAAAAAATATAGTCACATTTCATCAACAAAATTCATTCATGTAGAGCTTCATATATTGCCCAAAAAAACTATATTATTGTTTATTGATACTTTTGTATTTAAAAAAAATATAAAGTCAATATACACAAAAGATGTTATTTGTACAATAATCAAGAAACAAATTTTAGGTTTTTCAAAAAACCGAAAACCGATCCAATCCAAACCGAAAAAAATTGGATTGGATCGGATCGGATTTGGAAAAAATTCAAACCAAATGGATGATTACAAGATCAAACCGAAGGGATTGGATCAGATGATTTTGCTTCCAAAACCAATCCAATCTAGACTGCGAACACCCCTGCTCAATATAATGTCTTTTTGAGATTTAGGGGAAAAATTATATTTTAATAATTTTACTTTCTTTTGTATCATATATTTTATTAAAGGTTTTATTTTTCTCATGTTGCATGAGACAATTAATTGTCTCATGCAACACACAAAAAAGTGGATGGGTCCCACTAAAAAAGAGAGAAAGAAAATAAAAAATGGGTCTCACCCACTTTGGGACCCATCCACTTTTGCATGAGACAAATTATCTCATGCAATATGAGAAAAATAAAACCCTTTATTAAAATACCCTACATTTCTTTATCAAACCTCAAAAATCAAAATGATATTATATTATAGGAAAGCATTAATCCTATAAATAAATATCATTAGTTTTAGAATTGAATATGATATTTAGTATTTCCCTTTCAAAAAACTATTTAATAGATTTTGTGTATACGATGGTTGCCGGTGCATTATAAAAAATATGAGGTTACGATTCACAAATACAACGATATGTATCGTGGGATGTATCAGAAAAGTGTTTGTATCGAACTATATGATATGTATTGTGTATCATTTACGATACAAAAACTAAATCAAAATTTATAATTTCTAATATAAAAAAATAAAGATTTGATTTATGATTTAAATTAAAAGAAATCTAAACAATTTTTTTTGTAAAATATATAGAAATAAAAATCTAAACAATTATTATTACTACGAAAATAAAATAAAAATTTGATTTGTAATTTAAACTAAAAAACCAATCTGAAAAATCTGTTTTAGTAAAAGAAATAATTAAATATATATTTTAATATATATTTTTAAATTAATTTTTATTATGTTCCTGTATCTCAGGATTCGATATAATTCACAATACACGATATGAAAAATTGGCCAAACAATATACAATACATATGGCGATTCAACAACCTTGGTTATAGGTTTTACACAAAACTACTAACTTTAAGTTTACATCACATGACAAGTTTTTTTTAAGGGAAAAATATTTCTGCAGTTAATGTAGATAAGTTTATTGCATTTATTCCCAAAATGACATTTATAACCCTGAAATAAATTAAAATAACAAAAACACCATGATTTCCGTCCCAAAACGACGTCGTATTGGGCTTACTGCAGATAACTTATCTGCAGTAACTGCAGAAAAAGCGAACATTTTTTAAATATAAATGAAATTATATTTGTTAAATAATGAATGATGAATTATGATTATTCTTTATATACAAGAAATGATTTTATTTCTTTGTAATTTAATTGTAGAAGATCTGCAATCTGGATAAAATCCATCCTTAAATTGTGTTATACCAAATCGGGTATATGTAATTATGATAATCAATAGATACAGAATGCATGCTTCTATGAATTTTCACGAACCATTTAATGTCTTAAATATAAGAACTTGAATAAACTATCAAGAATGAAGAAAATAGCTACAACGAGATTAATTAGTCTCTAAAAGGAAGGAACTTTATTTTATTTTATTTTACATTTAAATTATGGGATACCAGAATCAGGGTTAAATCTATCCTAGATTATTTAATGCCAAAAGAAGCTTTAGCAATAATGGATAAACCTTATTGACATGGAATTTTTTTTAAAAATTTAATATTCACTTGCCATTTGAGAAATTAAATATAAAAATTAAATAACTATTGAAAAAGAAGGAACAAATATAGTAAATAAGAATAGAGAAAGAAGGAAGGGGTCATTTTTTTCTGCAGTGAACGCAGATAAATTATTTACATTGAACCCAAAATGACGTAATTTTAAAGCAAAAATTAAGATATTTTTGTAATTATAATTTATTTTAAGTTATAATAATCTTTATCATTATAATTTTTTAATTTCCAACTCAAAATGACATTTTTGGAAGTAAAGGTAAATAACTTATTATCTGTGTAGAAACATTAAAACCAACAATGAATGCGAATTAATAACTTTAACATTTTGATGAATAACACGTTGCCAAACTTGAAATCATATTTTCGGAAGTTGGTTAATTACCATATTAAAACTTTTTTGATACCTTAATAAGCAGTATAGTGACACTGCACTCGATAGTACATGTTATCCTTTTTAAAATAAATAATTTAGTTATTCCTCTTTTCATTTATGGTCTCAACATTAAATATTAAAATTTTATAGTAAATAAAATATGGTCTCAACATTAAATATTAAAATTTTATAGTAAATAAAATATGTTTTCAAATTATTGGTCAAATTTTCTATTCTTATTTGGACAAATGTAATAAATGTTGTGACGAGACAGTAATAAAACTTCTATTAATGCATTCATGAATATTCAAAATAGCAATAAATGCAGTTAATGTGCATATACATTTTTTAATTTTTTTTGATAACAAGTGCATATACATTTTTATATATATATAAAGCCTAATTTGAAGTGTTGAAGTATTCACATTGTACTTTCTGGTAATTTCTTGACACAAATCTTCACCATGCCCTTCAACAATACACAACGCCCTCGGCATAACATTATTGCATGTAGATTTTGTGAACAAGCTTTTCCTGACTTACAAGAACTTATAACCCATATTGATGGTCATACAGCTCAAAATTCACCAAATCATATCAACACCCCAGGACAACAAATTTCCAACCCCGTGCAACAACCTATGGTGATGCCTCAGCCAAGAACAAACTCATTTCCCAATGCTAGCCTTCAGAATGTTGCATCCCAGACAATTCAACCACTCCAGCTTCCACCACAGAGCATGCCATTTGCTGGGAATAATGTAAATGGAATGGCACAGTTTCCAGTTCCACCAATCCACCAAGACGAGATGGAAGTGTCTCCAATTGATGGAACTAGGGCATATATCAACCTGCTGGATAAACCCATTGATAATAATGAGTTTGTTAATTTGGCTGACATGAATGATGACAACCCTGCTTTGCAAACACTGAATTTGGCATTAAGGCTTTAGAGCTTTAAAAGGTTGATCCTTTTGTTTGGTGTCATGAGTCATGGTATTGGTTGTGAAACAATCATTTCGTGTGGTATTTTAGCTTAAAATAAAGGTGTGTCTTCAATTATGAATTGCAATGTTTTGTGGTGTCCGTGTTGCTTCACCCTAACCAGTTTGGGATAAAGGTGATGTTATTGTTGATGTGAAGTGTGTTTGTGTTGAGTCTTGTGTTAAAGTTCGATCGTGTTGATTCTCATTGAGTCTTTAAAATGTTAGTGATATAGAGTCTTTGAGAAAGAGTCTAAAAGAATAAAAGAGTTTGTTTCAATTTTCTATTACTGATTTTCCCCCTTTTCTCTTAGTGATTCGTCATCATTTCATCCAAGGTTTTAAATTGCAATTATGATCGTAATTGTGTTGCCGACAAATAAAAGCTAACATGGTTTTAAATTGTAGTTATGATTGTGACAAGAGTTATTTCATCTATTCCGTGATCGAAACAGGGGAATTCATGTTTTTGCGATTGCAGATATTATATCTATTTCATGAATTGCAATATTTTGTGTTGTCGGTGTCACTTTACCCTAACTAGTTTGGGATAAATGTGATGTTATTGTTGATGTTAAGTGTATTTGTGTTGAGTCTTGTGTTGAAGTTCTATCGTGTTGATTCTCATCGAGTCTTTAAAATGTTAGTGATACAGAGATTCTGAGATAGAGTCTAAAAGAATAAAAGAGTTTGTTTCAATTTTCTATCACTGATTGTCCCCCTTTTCCCTTAGTGATTGTTCATCATTTCATCCAAGGTTTTAAATTGCAATTATGATCGCAATTATGTTGCAGACAAAAAAAGCTAACATGGTTTTAAATTGTAGTTATGATTGTGACAATAGTTATTTCATCTATTCTGTGATCGAAACAGGGGAATTCATATTTTGCGATTGCAGTTATTATATCTATTTCATGAATTGCAATATTTTGTGTTGTCGGTGTCACTTCACCCTAACTAGTTTGGGATAAAGGTGATGTTATTGTTGATGTTAAGTGTATTTGTGTTGAGTTTTGTGTTAAAATTCTATCGTGTTGATTCTCATCGAGTCTTTAAAATGTTAGTGATACAGAGACTCTGAGAAAGAGTCTAAAAGAATAAAAGAATTTGTTTCAATTTTCTATTACTGATTTTCCCCCTTTTCTCTTAGTGATTCGTCATCATTTCATCCAAGGTTTTAAATTGCAATTATGGTCGCAATTATGATCGCAATTATGTTGCAGACAAATAAAAGCTAACATGGTTTTAAATTGTAGTTATAATTGTGACAAGAGTTATTTCATCTATTCAGGGGAATTCATATTTTTGCGATTGCAGTTATTATACCTATTTCATGACCAAAAAAAGTAAATACACATTACACGATGGTTTTGAATCAAAATAAAGATTTTATGAAATAGTAGATTTATTAGTTCTATCAAGATCTAGTCAAACATGATATATCATAAGGGCTTTTTCTTTTCAATTGATTCCCCTCAATTGCATAAAAAAAGTCTTGAATGAGGCATTCAGCTTGAAGGATGAAGTGAAAAATAAATTTTTATATTCTATCCGGTTTTAAGAAAATCTGCTAGAACCAAGCGGGCCAAACCAAAAACCACTAAACCACTCATATAAATGGTTCGAGTTGGGTGTTAGATATGCTATACAATAGAGCCAGTACGAACTAGTCGATTTATGTAAAAGTCGATGACCCACCAATGCAAAAAAGTGATAGGTCAAGCACCTTCAGAAAAACTCTTAAAATTTCATGTTGTGAGAAAAAAAGAGGAAGACTAAAAGCTTCTATGTCTTGGATGAACATGGGAGTGGAGGAGACGGTGGCAAGAAGTTATTAGTGTTTGGCTTCCCTTCAATCTCTTATTAGTCATGTCTTCACATTGAAGTCGTAGATAGATGCTCAGTAATGAAGCCATATGTAACACCCCGTGTATACCCGAAATATTAACATTACATCGTATTAAGCAGTGCTTAATTAAAAATGCGGAATATTCTTTTTCTTTTCAATTATGACATCATTATCACTTACCAACTTGATTACTTAATCAATTTCATAAAAACAATGCCTGTATGTAAATTGCAAGACAACTAACTGAAATACCTCATATCATAAAGATAAGTGTGTATCTAAAATCACGGATATACATCACGTAGTCCGGACAATATCCTGATACATTATTACAACATCAAAAAAATTTAAAACATAACGAGTCTACGTGGCATGGACAAACCTCTTGCTCACCGAATAAACAACATAATCAAACAAGTCTCAACATAAAACTCCATAAACGTAAATGAAGTTATCAGCATAACAACAATAGGTACAATCAGCATATAATCAGCACTATCTAGCTCAATTCTGGCCTCCTGCCACCTGAGGCCTCAACATTACCTGAACCTGAAATAAGCGTCCCCAAACGTGGGGTGAGATCTTTAATCAAAGAAATCTCAGTAAGACAAGGGGTCCTCAAGGATCTTCCACCCCAAGCTCACTTACATGTGCAATATAAGTTCTAAAAGCAGTAATTCAATATCAGTTCCAAAACTATGCAGTGCAACAGATATCTATGACATGTGTGTTTATCGCTATCTACTGGCCAGATAAATGCAGGAATACGTCTATACCCACATGAGTACAAGGAACACCGCTTGCACCTCACCCACAGCCTCACCATCTTGTATGTACTACATACTCAGGCTTACCGTATAGGTGGACATCACATGCATATCATCAAAGCAAATTGCATATAATAGCTCAACAGTATTTCCAAAACATCAAAGCATGTAACACAACATGCATAAACCACATCCCCATGGGACATGGTGGAACCACAACATGGCTAAACCGAGGACACAAAAGCTTACCTCTTAAGCTAGCTATCCAAGCCACAAGCTCAAAGTCCACACACACCAGTATTAAGATCTGTTATGGACCATTAACATATCAATAAACATGCATCTCAAGCATAGAATAAAAAGATAACGCCTTTACTTTACATTTTACGTCTTAAGGCTTCTAACAAAGCCACAAGCCCTTAATCACATGATTCTGACTTAGTCCATTAATTACAGCAGTTCAACTAGGGGTGGCAAATCGTGTTCGTGGGTCGGGTTCGGGTCGACCTGTGTCTGACACGAACACGAATAGATTCAACCCGAACACGACCCGATTCATTATTAGTGTCAAAATTCTCAACCCGAACACGACCCACTTTTTCTGCGGGTTGACACGACACGACCCGAAAAATCTTATAATATAAGTGTGATCCGTTTATTACACGACTCGCCCCAAAAAAGCACCAAATCTGATTGCAATATAACAAAAAAAAAATCTTCAATAAAAAGAAACCTAGAGTGTATATTTTTTTTTATATCATTCAATAAAATTACCATAATAACCTTGAAAAAATATAAAAAAATTATATTTGCGGGTCAGAGCGGGTTCACGGGTTGACCCGTGACCCGACACGAATATTTTCGTGTTATATTTTTCCAACCCGAACACGACCCATTTATTAAACGGGTTGACCCGAACACGAAAATTTCGTGTCGGGTCCGGGTTGGGTTGGCGGGTCGTGTCTTAAATTGCCACCCCTAAGTTCAACTTCCTTAATCTAGGGTCCACAAACCCCCAATAGCCTACTATATGAATAGTAAAACTACTGTTCTTCGAAATCCTAGAATATCCGGATATCTCACTTACCATATCCGGATATACAATATCCGGATATCCAGATCCCATATCCGGATATCAATATCCGGATATTTGCTCGACAAATATCCGGATATTTCACGATAGAATGCAGTTCTGCATTTTCGTGAAGATATCCATTCAAGGTTGGGTTTTTACCGATTAAAGACCCTAAAGCATGCATTTCTAGGTGTGTTTGACCTTACACAATGTTAAGTTATCATCTTTTAGCCTTCACATGCATCAAGGTTCCATTTTTAAGCATAAAAACTCGAGTTAAAAGATGGTGATCATACCACAAGCCAAAACAGAGGTGGATGATGTTCTTGGAGCTCTCACAACAACTCCAAGGTGCAGACTTCAACAAAGAATGAAAACGAGGTTGAAGGTTGGTCCTTTCCCACCAAAAGAAGCTTCTTAAAGCACCAAGTGCCAAGAATAAGACTCTAACCCCTCAAACACAAAAATCAGCAGCCCAACCTCCCTCGAACAGGTTCCCAAACTCAGAAAAGGGACCTCTCTTTGCACACCAAGCTCACACAATCAAAGCCAAGTGTTTAGATGAAGAATTCATGAAGAAAAGTGGTATCTTTGGAGGTCTCAAAGCCAAAAACGAAAATGAGCAAGTGAGGGAAGGTGGCAGCAGCCAGGGGAGCAGAAACTCACGTAGGTAAGTTAGGTTTTTAGGGTTTTGTGCCATAATAGGTGCATATATAGCCAAAACCACTTAACCGCGCAGTATTAGCCTTAATAGCTACGCAAAAGATCTTGATACCAAACTTTGGAATCTTAACCTAATCATTTTTCTAAGAATTATCATATTTTTATTTTATTTTTCTGAACAACTTTCCGGTACGCATTTTTCCATAGCCAGTATCAGATCTGGCATCAGATCACATTATTTTAACTTGAAATTCGTTTTACAAGTCCTATATAATATTCTAGTAATTATCATGCACTTATTATAATTTTCCGGGATACTTTTTCGGTACGCATTTATACCGACTAGCAGAACCGGTATCTGCACTTTTCTTCCGAAAAGCGACTTTCAGCATTCTTACCCACTTACTATAATTATTAAGCCACATAATAATTATTAGGGTCAATTATGGAATCATTTCCTAATTTATCATAATTAATTCACTAATTACCTTAATTAGCGGTGCGAGTTCTTACACCATATATCAACATTAGAAAACCCAAGAACCCACTGCTTCCACCCTCCGATCTGCGTCGCAAGGTTAAGAACAAATTTGAAAGATAATGTAACTTGGAAAAAAACCTAGGGTAATTTTAGATTTAGGCCAAAAAGTGACAACCAAAGTTGGTGAATTCAAATGGTTATTTAGGTTATTAAGATGGGATTTATATCCCTCATGTTAGAGGAAAACTAAATTTTTCTGCAAATACAATAATAAGGAGTGAGAAAACGGAATTTTACTATGTCTATGGAAAAATGTCTTCTTCTCGTGCAATATTATTCTTATATAACCTTATTAACACACACACGTGCGCACGCACGCACGCACGCACACACAGATATATGGGAAAAGTTATACTTACAACCTATTTTCGTTTATAACCTTTTACAACCATATCTTAACCGTTGGTTTCCACCAAACAACGGTTATCATTTATTGGGAAGTAATAATTAATTAATAAATTTAATTTGCGAATATTTTATTCGTTGATTGACGAAAATCAATAGTTAAGATATGGTTGTAAGAGGTTGTAAACGAAAATATATTATAAGTATAACCTTTCCATATATATATATATATATATATATATTTTTGAAATGATTCAACTAGTGACCCAATAACTGAATATCATGACACATAATTAATCATCTGTTCCGATTTTATAACATTGGTTCTACCTCCTCCTTAGTGAGAGATCATAAAAACAAAATGGGTTGTATCTTTTGCAATAATGATTCAAAAGATTCGAAACCAATATTATGTCTTCAATTGTAGTGTCTTTGTGTGGTTGACCCTTCAGAATTAATGTGAGGGTGATATGTTAATATTGATGGTCTTTATGTGAAGACATGTATTGAAATTCTATCATACTAATTCTCATTCAATCATTAATATGTTACTAATACAAAGAAGGAGAATAAGTTTGAAACAACAAAAATGCAACTTCTAATTTTGTATTGTTGAAATTTCCACCTTTACCCTTAACTGATTCATTTTTTCTTTTATCCAATTTTTAAATTTAAATTATGGTCATAATAGCATTGGAGACGAATAAAAGCTGATATGATCAACAACTAAATTCTTAAACACTTTGCTGGAAATTTAAAAGAAAAAGAATTATTCAATGATAAAAAATTGAATACAGTTAGTATTTACTTAAATCATTAAATAAAGAATTTCAAATAAATTAATATTGATTACATTAAATGAAAATAATTATTTTATGATAAGGGAATTTTTGGAAAAGTATTTTTATAACAATGATATATTTAATAAATAATAAACTTGAAACATATTATTCTTTAATTTTATCAAAATTTTCAATTGTTATAAAAATACAGAGAAATAGGAAATAAAGATTTAGAAAGAAAAAAAACATGACAACAAGAAATTATTAAAGTCTGATTTTTCAGAAATTTTTTCTTCTCATCATCATAAGAAGACATCTCTTTATATAGGAATAAATGAAGAGGAAATTACACATGTACATAATCTATAGGTTAATACCTATAACAATAGTGGTAAAAAAATGAAACCGTCATGAATTTTAATTGAATTAGGAGAAAATTGGAAAATATTTTGCCTTTACAAACTAATCTTTGAAATTAAATAAGGTTCGAAAATCCATTGTGTGTGAAAGTAAATCCTACAATATCCCAAACATATCCATCCTAAGACAATTATCTTAAACTGGTTGCATGAATTATAAATAATTCAAATTAAAGACTATTTATTTTACCACTTTTATTAAACAATGATAAAAATTAACATTCAAAGGCTAAACTTTAATACTTGCAAGAACATTAGAAAGTTAAATTAAATATTCTACAAAGAATAATAACAATATTAATGTCAGCCACCAAAATAAAGATTGAACTAAAATAAATAGATAACATGTTAATTATTTTAAAAAAAAATAGAAAAACAGCTAAATATGTCAAGAATAAACTGACTGAACTCAAACAATAATTTTAAATTTTTTTTATCATTCTTTAATATTTGTATTTTTGTAATTAACTAAGCAAAACAAAATAACTAATTTTTTTAAAAAAGTGTAGGTGCATGTATATATATATATATGTGTGCATCCACATAGTGAAAAAAAATTAAATTACATAAATTTATAAAAAAAAATTACATAAAGTTATTTAAATATAGCTTTACTTGATTTGTTACAGAAAAAAAGTTCTGAGGGTTATACGAAGTTTTGTTTAGTTAATTTTTACAAAAAAAAAATCAAACCATTAAAATTTTCACCTATACTGAAAATTTTGCTGAATAATAAAAAATTTCACTATAAGTATTATGTATTAGTAAATATCATTATTATATAATAAGAAGCAAAGACTTTAATAATTTTAATTCAGAACCAAATGTTCAAGGATTATTGAGAAAAAAAAAAGAAATTTGGTGAAAAAATAATCAAAATTTTACTTATATATTTGTGTGCAAATACTATTTCATTAAATTAAATTAAATTATGAAAATTTATTTTATATATAACATTTTACAAAAGTGCTAAATATTTATTTAATAAAAAAATTTAGAATAATTTTGGATGTCCCACGAATTAGCCCCAACACATATGACTTTTAACCTGTGCAAATCTTTATGATTATTATGATTTGGCTCTAATCGTATGGGTCAAGACTTAATGAGGTGAACAGACCCATTTTGCAAATCTATCTCATTAGAGGTTATTGCCTGCACTTACCTTTCTAATTAGAATTCTTCCCTTTAGATTATTAAATTTGTGTATTTAATAATAACAACGGTTGCATTTTTTGGGAAACCAGGAAATGGATACAAAGTGGGGAATCCTCCTATTATCTGCCAAAAAAAGTAGGGAATCTTTTTTTGTTGTTGTTGAAAAGAGTAGGGAATCTTTTAAGAACTTGGTTATATTTATAAACTTTTTTGTTTATAAACTCTTACAAATTATACTATGTAGGACCGGTCCTACATTAATCACACATTGTACGACCGGTCCTACATTAGTGTAATTGCAAAAAAAATTTGTAAACGGATCTTATCCTGTCTTGGGGCAGATTATATTTATAAACTTTTTTGTTTACAAACTCTTACAAATTACACTACGTAAGACCGGTCCTACATTAATCACACATTATACGACCGGTCCTACATTGGTGTAATTGCAAAAAAAAATTTATAAACGGATCCTATCTCATCTTTTAATTATATCTTTCAGCATTTTAATGCAAATGACACTAAATCATGAACCCGTTTCTCGTTCTAATTAATTGACGGGTTTAGTTTTTATTAATTAATTTTAAATGAATGTTGAGACTTAAATGATTTCACCAAACCTTGGGAAGGAGTTTATTAACCCAAGGAAGAAAGGATTGAGATAATTAACATGAATTCAAATTAAAGGTATGAATCCTAATGGTTGCTATTGTGTGAAGATCCTAGTTTTCAGTATTGCCAATATTTTCTAAAAATTATGGCTAGAGGCAAATTCATAAATTATATTCGGTCAACCTTCTATATTGGTCAATTCTCTCTTCTTTCTTCTTCTTTCATATTTTGTCAATGAGCATTGTTCCTGCATTGTCTGAGCTATAATTTTGGCTATCCATAAACTTGTATTCTTATAGCCTGCAATTAACTCACTTCCATGCTTTATCCTCTCTTTTTTCCATTTGTAATTGAGTACCATATTAATTGTTTACTGTTTAGCCTAGATTATACTAATTACTACAGAAAGCTACAATTCATGTGTTAAGAGAACTATATTCATAATCAACCAGTTGAAAGTTTGATCAAAGTTGTAATGGGTAGCATATTCCTAGACCAAATCAAGAAGCAGACAACAAATTTCCTACAAGAAAAGTATAAATCTGCTAGAATCACGTTTACTGATGTTACTGAAGCTGAAATGTAAGTGTTTGTGTGTATGTATACACAATGGTTTAAGAAATTAAAGGAAGAATAGTAGTAGAAAATTTCTTAGGAATAATTTATAATATGCTGTTCTCACACAATATCTGGAAAATCAATGGATTAATGGATATTAACATGTGATACTATATCATTAGGCTGGCTGAGGAAGCAACAAATAAAGATGATTGCAGCCCTGATGCCAAAACAATGACTAGAATTGCAGAGGCATCTTTTGATGTAGAAGAATATTGGAGGATTGTTGATGTTCTTCATGGAAGGTATATATATATATATGCTTGTTCATTGGCTTTTTGCCAGATTTTTAAGCTGGCATGTTATATATTCCAAATATAAAGATGTTACATCTTTTCTAGCTGCTTATTATATCATTTAAAGTGCAGGTTGTACAACATCAATTGGGAACAATGGAGGCAATCTTACAATGCACTAGTTCTTCTGGAATTTATGCTAACTCATGGTCCTGAAGAGTTTGCACGAGAATTTCAGTGTGATGCTGAAATTATTGAAGAACTAGGATGTTTTACACATATTGATGAAAGAGGGTAAAGTCTTGAATCCTATAAATCCAGTTAATGGTATCATAAATTTGTTTATTTTCATTAAGCTTATTTTACTATAGAGGTTAAAAATTAAGATATATGGAAAATGTAAGTGAGGGTGGAAATCAAAAGACAGAAGTTACACTATCAAAGGGCTAGGTTGAAAAAATAGCAAAAGGAAAGGTTCTAAATTGTTGTAGTAGATAAAATGAATTCAAAAGGGTCTGAAAATATTTTAATATTTTGAAAGGAGCATTTGTGAGTTTTGGTGTTTCTATACTTAGTATAGTATTTACCCTACTATGAAAAAGAAATTCAGAACATGGACACTTCTTAGTTTTCATACATTGTCTATTCGTGCCATGAATCAACTTGTTATTTGTTTCAGGTTTAACTGGGGATCTAGAATGCAAAAACTATCAGACCAAATAATCAAACTTTTAGAGGGTGGAGAAGCTCTCAGAGAAGCACGTTTGAAGGCTCTCAAAATAACAAATGAAATACAAGGCTTCGGAAGTTCAGTGAACTCTCCTTCAGCTTCATCATCACCTTGCTCATCATCTTCTGAAGCATCACAAGGCTCTTCATCATTTTCTTCATTTTCTACCAGAAGTACTCCTGCTTATTACATTGATTCCAATGATCAGCTAAACAAGTACCAGTTACCCTCCACAGGAGATGACAATAATGTAGTCTTCCCACCAAGGAAGGTAAACCATGTGGACAAAAACCACATTTGGGGTGGTCCTGCAGGTGAAGAGAAAGATGTTTTGATTGTTTCTGATGAGGATGAAGACATGGAAAAACCAAAAGGGTTTGTAAGTGGAATCTGCTCCAAGATTATTGGTAGTGGCACTATTGGAGCAAGTCGTGAACAGATTGAATTCAGATGCATCTCTGATGTTGGAAGCAAGAGGACTAAAAAGAAATTTGATCGCCTACATTCATATTGGTTTTAAGGGGAGAGAGACAATATAATAGTAGAAAAGAATGGCCATATCCATTACATGTTAATAGAAACACCAATGATTACCCTTTTGAAAATTTCATATTGTTTTGTAATTTGTTTTGTCCTTTGAATGAAGTACATAATAATTAGTTGAGAGAGAAGTTCCTAAGTTAATTTTTAAGGTCGGAGAGCATCCAAAATTTGGTGTTCTTTCTCACGAGACCAATTTTTCTTTTCCTTTTTATTCTTGTTATTTTCTTTCCTTTTCTTTTTACACTCTCTTTTTTCACAAAGAGACTACTCAATTAATGATGGTCGGGAACATAAAAAATACTCTCCTACCTTGCATGTGTTGTGACACATAGTAACTTATGTATATGAATTATCATAGAAGATAAGTGAACGCATAACATCAATCCATGTTCAAAATCACTATATTGTCAAAGATAATGCCCCTTCACAGTAGCATTTTGAATTTTTGATAGGAACAAATGTTAAGAATTCAAATAAGAGGTTAGTTCCAATCAGTTGACAAGGACCTTAGAATTCATTCTGCAAAGAAATATTGCATAAGGCCAATAGCCAAATCTTTCCAAAAAAAGCACATGCTCTTTTATTATATGTACAGATAAGCCAGTTGCCTTTTGGGGGTTTTGTATATGAGGCCATAATCATCATCTAACACTTTGTGCAAAATCTTCTGCACCCTGCAAGCTTTATCTTATCAATTAGATTTCTCTAACACCTATTAAAATCCACATCCACATAACAGAACGCTTAAACTCCTATAACACAAATCCATTAGATAAATATGTGAGAAAAAAATCAAAAATAAAATAAAAGAAAGAACACACGTGTGCGGAAATTACTTTTATAATTGTACAATGGAAAGAGTTCATTTTTTATGCGGTTAGTGCATATAAGTTATATGCGGTAAGTCTCATACGACATTGTTCTGGGCAGAAATTATGGTATTTTTATAATTTTAATTTATTTTAAAATTATTATAGTCTTTATAATTATAATTTTTTAATCTTTCAATCCCAAAATGACTTCGTTTTGAGAATAAATGCAGATATTTTATCTGTTGCTGAAATATTTTTCTGATTTTTAAGTCATTATTTATTTTTTACATATTAGTGTTTCGTTTTTTAAGTTACAAAAGAAGTCCAAAAGCATTCCGGTATTCATCTTTTTTGTCAAGGTTACAAGAATCTAATGGGAAATTGGGAATTAATTGTTGATAATATTTAATAACTTTTTAATTTTTTTATAATAACTTAAATCGAGTACAGAACTCTTGTGGAGGAGAAAAGTTAAAATGCTCCGGGTGCAATGCACCTTTTTCCAAAAATAGAAAAAAATTAGGACATGGAAGGAAATATCTAAAATGATAGGGATAAAAGTATCATAAAAATTTCTTATTTTGAAAAATGGAACACTGTATGATGGTGGACATATTAGTCATAACCATTCTGACTTTTAAGGGAAAGCAGAACAGGTCATAACCATTCTGTTTTTTATTTTTATTTTTAGAGATAAATATTTTTATTTTTTTTGTGCGCCTGGGAATGAAGAAATTAAGTTGAACCATGATGCTTGAACTAATAAAAATTAACTAAGGACTATAACTTTTGGTCTAATAATAATCCAATACTTGCTATACCAGCTGAAGTTAACATCCTACCTTATCAGACCATTCCTATTATATTTAATGATTTCTTTAATCATTGTATAAAACATTAAATAATAAAAATAATTTTAAAATAAATAGAGTAATAAATAAACTAATTATGGTTTCCTGTCTGAGTGCAATAATAATAATAATAATAATAATGTTTAAAGAGGAGAGATATTCTTACTAACAAAATTTTTTACTACCAACTTACTACCTATCTAATCACCATTAATATCTACCTAGCAAATATATAATAAGGGCAGCTCAACAACCATCATTTAATCACCCGTTGATTACCAACTCAAACATTTCACTCAGTTAAGGTCCAATGCTGGAGTAATGCCTTCCACTTATGTCAATCAACAAAAGGCTGGCTTGGTTCAGCGGTAAGCTTACTTGTCGTGGTGTGTCAGATTGCGGGTTCGAATCAGCCTCTCTGCAAAAAGTAGGGGAAAGACTGCCTAGAGTATTCCCTTCCCCAGACACTCACGAAGTGGGTATTTGAACTGGGTCGGCCCTTTTTTATTCACTTGATTAAATCAAGTTTATAGTTCTTTCTTTATTATAATTAATTTTTCTCTTAAACCTGTGTCCATTTATATGTAATTTGATCAAGTGGTTTTGTTGTACTTCTTAGTTTTAATTTAGCTAATAAATAAATTTTTTAATTAGTTTTGAAATGGATAATGAACATATTTTTGTTTATTTTTCTTAAGTAATTTGAGCGTATCAAATAGTTTCGTATTGGGATGGGAAATATTAATCTTTTTTAAGAAAAAAAAAAAGTTTTGCAGGTGGAGACTAATTTACTTTTGTGATATGTGTAAACTTTCTTACATTGATGTTTTCCATTATCAATACAGAATTGAAATTTCTATTTTTTGAGGTATCCTTCACCTAAAAGGTTGAGATTCCTTAAAATGGATTTTTAAAATACAATTAAGTGTTATAGGAAAAGTGATTCTAAAATCACTTATCCACTTCCAAGTCCTCTCTCCCTTAATTTTTATTTTATTTTTGTTTTGAAAAGAGCGCACGTTTGTTGTGTGTGTATGAAATTTTGTTGTGTATAATAATGGATAAAACAAAAACACACACAAACAATTAAGTGCTGAAGGTAAAAGCTTCTAAAATCACTTTTCCACATCCAAGTCCTCTCTCCCTTCCCCTTCTACTTCCTTTACGGCTTTGATGGAGCGCACGTTTGTGGAGGGTGGAGCCTCCCTTCCATTAAAATAAAAATTATTGATGTGTTACCATCTCCTCTCCCTCTAGGGATGTAATGTTCTCACTACCATCCATAAGTTTGTCGGATTCGAAGACATTATATGCTGCATTATCAATTATTTCCAGTTTCATGCACGAGAGAAGTAGACAAATACAAACATATATTATATTATACTATATTATGTATAATACAATCTTATTAAAATATATTATTATAAGAAACAAATGAGACAAAGGCAGTAGAATTATATCTTTTTAGAAAGGCAAAAGGAATTATCATGTTGCAGGAATTATTGTAAAAAATAATAATTATATATTATAGATAATATGTAGTTATAAATTTTTAAAAAATAATAATTATGTACTATATATACTATATAGTTATGATATTAAAATTTTTTTTTACATACCCATAATATATAATTATTATTATTTTGCAAGAATCTCAGGAACAGACACCTTATAGAAATAGAGTGGAAAGCATCAAGGCAAAAGCATAACAATTTTAATAAAAAAAGATAAATGTGTCATTTGCCGTTCACGAATAGATTCCTCTTCATTTTCAATAATTGAGTTGGCGGTGATAAAGGTCCGTTTCTTCATCATAACTTCAAGATATGGATTCCTCCTCATCGTTTCGGCTAAGACTCAGGGGGAAAGTTGGTGATGACGTAAGTCAATCCATTGGCTTGAAAATATGTTTATTATTTCTACCCCTCTTTTCCTGTGCAGTGTTGTTACTTGTTACCGATATGAGACAAAATAGCAACTCAACTCAACTCTTATTATTATTTATTATTTTTTTGGGTATTTAACTCAACTCTTATTTAGCATTAAATGTATTACGTTCGATCCTCGAAATCCTGATCCTATTATTAAACACTGTACGATCCTAATTATCGGATACATCGTACCCACTACATTTAGTACCGGCTATATAAGAAACATCACAGGTACATAAAAATTAAAAAGGGTTCAACTTTGAAAATGGATCGTCTTATATTTTATTCTCTTATTATTATTGATATTATGATTTTTTAACATAATTATATCATGTTAAAGTTAAATAAAACATCAAAGGATCCACTCTCATTTCATATACTAGATACTTGTTTTTTATGCCAGTTTTTTGATACCAGGATTTTTGAAGTCTAACGAGATACATGGATCAACAATCAAACTACCTTCTGGTTATATATCTGGTTTCATCTCCTACGCACCAGAATAAATGTCCTTATCTAATAATATTCCACCATGTCATTATCGGGTTAAATCCATTTGGAAATGAGAAAAGGACATTACATATAAATTTTGATGTTATACAAAGTAATGTTAAATCATTAGTAAATGGATCGTTGTCAGCAATTTTGGTGTGGACACAATGCATGCTAAATCAATTCAAAATGTGGCTGATATTTTCAAGTTAATTGCGATACTTGTTAATCAGGGTTCATTTTATTTAAAATCTATTAAGATAAATAATATTTTAAATCATAAATAATTCTCAATTATTTGTTGCATTTTTTTGAATCCTTGAAATTTTAAAAATGTAAAATTTATTATTTTTTACTATTAATTTTTTTTTTCTTTTCGTCCAAGATTTTAAAATGATATCAGTACTTGAATAAATATCGGACAGCAAATAAAATTACATCGCGTGTAAAATTTAATTTTTAAGTGGACTCATTTTATCAACTTCGATTAAATAAATATAAATTGATATGTAATTTAGAAAGAAAAGTAAATTCGTAAATTCTTTTCTAAAGGACAGTTGCTTTTTTTTTTTTTTGTATAAAAGGGACAGTTGCTTCAATCAGCCAAAAATATTGTAAAATCTATAATTTTGTATCACTTGCAAGTTTGGACCAAAAGCCATTTTAAGCAAAAGTGCTTGTATTTAATAAGGATTTTATTAATGTTATGTAACATAATTTAAGTGTTATTTTCAACACACATACAACATAAAGGAGAGAGAAAGTGAAATGATGAAAGATAAAAAAAAATATGTAGACTCCACCTCCTTAATGTGTGTGTAGAAAAATGGAATTGTATTATGTTACATGATAAACATAAAATCCCTTTAATAAATGACTTACAGGTGAAACAGGTTGCCAACTTTCCACTTTCAAACAGGGAATAGTGGGGTGCTGTGGACTTGTGAAGAATTGAAAAGAGCATATAGATTTTCAAAAAAAAAATAAAAATAAAAGTATAGCACATAGGGTATATCAAATATTAAATGATGTAGTTCAGTTGGTATCAATGAACAAGCAGCATCTCAATTAAAAACATGCGTTGGATTTTTTCAATATTATCTTTTATTAAAGTTTTAATTTAGAATCCTTCCTAAATTGACCTAATTACAAAATAATGAATTGATCGTATTATTTAACAAAGAAGAAGGGTTTATCATTATTATTTAATATGACAACAAAATTTTTACACATACAATATTTTGTGGGATCCAGAAAAAAAACTTTAAATCACTATAATATAAGACAATCACTTTTTTATAATATAACCAATAAAGAATCATATAACAAAAAGGAGAGTAGAGGGGACAATAGTAATTTCAGGACAACCTCTGAAGCAACAAATGGGGTTCTGTCCGTCTGACCCTGTCACTGTCACTCATCGGCGCATCCAATAAAAAGATTATCGATATTAATGAAATTCCTGTTATGCCCTCGACCACTTTTCCATTATTTCGTCTCGTAATAGAAACACTGGTTATGGTTGGAGTTGGTACCCAAAGAGGAAGAAGAATCTTTGGATCCTTTTTCCCCGTTACAATCTCTTTCAACTTTCATTTTCGTTCTGTGTCCTGAAGCTGAAGCCTCATTTTTTATAATAGAAAAAGTTTGACTTTTTTTCTTCTTTTCTTTTTCACTGAACCGATTTTGGGACTGTGATTGATTATTTTTAACACCCTTTCTGATTTGCCATCTGATCTTCAGTGAGAGCCCAGTTGCTAGATTGTTACTTGTTAGTCTTAACTACTTTGGTTGGTGTTTTCTTCTTTTTTTCTTTTTTGTGATAAACAATGAACTCTTCAGCAAGGTTGGATTCAGCTGTGTTTCAGCTCACACCCACTCGAACCAGGTAACAGTCTATACCCATTCATCAATGGATTTCATTCAATATTTTGTTGGGTTTCTTCCACTTTTGTCTTTTCTCACCCCATTAAAGAACTTACTAAATTAAGGAATATGTTAGAGCTAAACAATGGTGAAGTTTTCTTCAGTTAATACCTGGGATGTTTAATAGTCCTGCAGTAGATGAATTCATTTAAGGGTGTTACTAAATTTAGACAAATTTCTTCAGTTTTACTCTAAAGTCTGCTGATTTAATTGGAACCTACATGAACATGGATGTTATCTGCCAGTTTAATCGTAAATTTTGTGGCTGATTTCAGGGCGTTAAACAGATTAAATTTGGTTAGGGAATTCTATGTGTGATCAAATTCGAAGTTTTATGGATATCAAAGTGCTGTAAAACTCAAGTTTAAGAAAGGGGAACTAACTCTGGGAAACTTTATTTTGTTTTTACTTGTGATTTTTATGTCACTAACTTATCTATGTGAAAGCTCATTCAAAACAATTACATACTCTTTGTAGCCTGACTTGTGGTTTTGACCCTTCACCCTCCCTGCTGTTCTGTTAATCAGGTTTGACTTGGTTATAACTGTGAATGGAAAGAAGGAGAAAATTGCCTCAGGCTTGCTCAGTCCATTCCTTTCCCACTTGAAGGCTGCTCAGGATCAGATGGCCAAGGGAGGTTATTCAATTTTTCTTGAGCCTGAGGGTGGAAGGGATGCTACATGGTTTACTAGGGGAACTGTTGAAAGGTTTGACTTTTTTTTTTTCTTTATTATTGTGTTCAGCAAAACTTGGAAATTGAATTTACTTAAATATGGTTCTTAGACATTATCATTGGCATTATTGCATCCAGTGCTCAGCATGGATCTAGAATGACTTTTTGAAATTCTTGTTGCTGTATTCTTTAGACCAAAATTCCTGTTATATCTCTTTTGTTTTACTCTTTCCGAAGCAAAAGGGAAATGGCAGTAAAACCGTGCTTTGAAATTAAAAATAAATAAATGACTTGTAAGGTTAGAGACTTAAAGTTTTCCCTCTTACAAATGTTTCTAGGTCACATTTCATTTTCAAATAATAAAAAAAAAATAGCTTTCTGGACTAATTTTCTCTGCTTCTATAGGTTTGTTCGCTTTGTGAACACTCCTGAGATATTGGAACGTGTGTATACTATAGAATCTGAAATCTTACAAATTGAAGAGGCAATTGCAATTCAAGGAAATAATTCTTTAGGGATTAGCACTGTAAGTAAATATCTGGTATCATTGTATGATTCATTGACAGCACTTAACAGTCTGTTTCAATAATCGTGTATTTCTGCAGGTGGAAGAAAACCAAGTAAAACATGTGGAAAACACTGAAGGTATTTTTGAAAGAACAAGTATTTCTATTGCAAGTTCTCATTGTGTACAAGTACAACTAACTTGTATTGAACAAAATATGGGCATATGTAAAGTTTGGCTTATATTTATAATTGTTCATAACTAAAAAACTTGCTGCTTTGCACAGGTAGGAAGGCTCAGCAGGATACTAATGAGGAGAAAGCAATTGTCCTTTACAAGGTTTGTAGGTCTTTGACAATTAATACCCTATTCTTTCGGTGATTTTATTATTTCCTAATCAGTCTATGTGGTTATGTGCCAGCCTGATGCACAGCCACCTGAAGCAAATGGAAGCATCGCATCAGAAGGAAACTCAAAGTAAACTGCATATGTCCTTCACTTTCCCCCCCTTTTCTATGATCATCTCTCAAGAGTAGAAAACTTTAATTTTTAATTAAGGGTTGTGTATGATTAAATAATAAAATTCGTCAAGTATCCGTTCCAGACCTAACATACTTGAAGCTCTATCAGTTAATTTTCTTGCTGGAATATGCTAGTGACAAGGAGGGGAACCTTGGCTTGGCACAATGGTTGATGTTTTTGCCATGTGATCTGGAGGTCACAGGTTCGGTTGGTGTAATCAGCCTATTGCAAATGCAAGATAAGACTGCATTCTATAGACCCTTTCCTGAACCCTGCACAGCAGGAACTTTATAGCACCAGGTTGCCCTTTAAATATGCTAGTGACAAATAAAGGAAAGATGTTACCAACATGGACAACTTCAGTTGTAGTTACTTTAAAAAATAAAAATTCTGATAAAGTTACTTTTAGTTCGGACACCTTTTATTCCATTACAGAGAATACAGAAATTCTGTTTGGAGTAAGCCAGAAAAGGAATTTTATGGTGAATCTTGTATAAGCTTGCCCATAACATAATATTTACCACTTGAAGATAATTGTTTGTCCACTAATTCATTAAAAGCAGCATGTTGGAGGGCTATGTATTTTTATTTGTAAAGAACCTTGGGATACACCACCCCAAAAGCTAGCTCAAAGGGTGGGAGTGCCCAAGGCCTTATAAAGGCCACATTAGTTGTTCATCCAACCAATGTGGGACTATATATCTCAACACGCTCCCTCACACGAGCCCATTGGGCTTGAAGAGTGGATGATGCAACAGGCCCAACCTACCTGTGCTAAGAGAGTCCACAAGAGAAAGTGGAGGATGGCGAGGCTCTGATATCATGTTAAAGAACCATTTCACCCAAAACCTTAACGTAGTAGGTAAGGGCCTTTTTAATGATTTATATTATATTCTCTAACACACCCCCTCACGCAAGAGCCCTTTGGGCTTGAAGCGTGGAATATGGCACAAGCTATATATCTCAACATTATTATTATTATTTTATTTAGGATTATTGAACAGGTATGAAAGTGGAGATGTTTTTAATGCATCTATGATAGCTTAAGCTTTTGGGAAACTGTTTCTACATTGTTATAAACTTTTAATTAAAGCTCAGTTGGATTGACCCTTTTGTTTCCTCCAATTCTACATAAATATGATAAATAAGCTGCTATTTTCTTAATTTGTTCTGTATTTGTTGAGCTTCTTTGCACTATCTGTTTCAGGTTGTTAACATCTGTTTTATATTCACTTCTATTACATATTGTGATAGGGTTCATCTTCTGAAAGTCCTAGAAACGCGTAAGTCAGTGCTGCAGAAGGAGCAGGGCATGGCATTTGCACGAGCTGTTGCTGCTGGTTTTGACATTGACTATATACCAGTTTTGATGTCATTTGCTGAATGCTTTGGAGCATCTCGCCTGATGTAAGAGAACTTGTTTTTCATAAACCATTATGACCTTAAACATCAGTTGATGAAATATTGGGTTCTTCATCCATTGACCGGTAAAATACATATGACTTGTGGACAATCTTGCTAATGCTGATTTTTGTCACATGTCAGGGATGCATGTACAAACTTTAGGGATCTTTGGAAAAGAAAACATGAAACTGGACAATGGCTTGAAATTGCTGCTGATGAAGTGATGTCCAATCGCTCAGACTTCTCTGCTTTAAATGCATCTGGTGTTATACTTCCCAATATGACCTCTGCATCCCATACTGAATTGGACTCGGAGAATAATGTGAATGCAAGTTCAGGTACCTGATGTCTCCAGAACACTGTGAACTTGTGAATTCATGAACTGTTCATGACTTAAACGTATACATTTATATTAACTCATTACTCTTTCTTATATGCACAAACACAGGCATACACATATTTGGACCAAACCTGATTTTCACAAATTTTTTTCCTTCTTTTTAGAATTTAATGAGCTGCTACTTCAAATAATCTAGAGGCCTGTTGGCTCACATTGTTCTGAATGGCTCATGTTCATAAGCTTCTATCTGTGTTTGTTTTCCGCTTTCTTTTTTATCTTGGTTACTGATGTAGAGCAGCAAGGGTAATTTGGAACTCATGGGGCAAGGTTTCAGTAGGGGTGATCACTGGTTGGGTTGGGTTGTTTTTGGTGAAAAATAAAAACCAAACCAATGAAGTTTAGTTGGGTTGGGTTGGGTCGTGCTGAGAGAATTTTATTATCAACCCAAACCAGCTCAACCCAAATTATAATGGGGTTGGTTCAGGTCAAGTAGCCGGGTTCATATTTTTAAAATATTTTAAAAAAATAGAAAATTAAATTGATTGGGTTGAGAAAAAGAAAAATCTGATGCCTGAAGCCCTAAACCAATTGAGGTTGGGTTGGCATGAGATGAACTAAAATCAACTCGACTACCCAACCAAACCTGTATTTTATGTATTGTTTCTGGTAGGATTGATTGGGTCATCAGGTCAAATTAGACCCATGATCACCCCTAGATTTCAAGGGATCAGTTTACAGGACCTACAAAGTTGGTATTTACGGTTTGTCAATTTGATGGGCGCTGCAGTTAATATAAAGAAGAATCAACTGGGGTTTTCTTGAAATAAAATTTTAATGCTGCCTGCCAAGAAAAGTAGATCTGGGCAAGTCATAAAAATTAGAGAAGATGGGGGAGTAATTGAGAAGAAGAAAACTAAACTAGGATTAACACCACCAAGAACAAAGCAACTTGCTGCAGTAATTATAAAATTGATCACTCATTATTTTTGATAGTTGAGTACATCATTTAAATAGGACTAGTCATAACTTGTGAACCTAGTAATTCACAACTTTTAGACTGAAGTTAAATAAATAACAAGCCATTAATAAACATATATAAAAGCTCCGATAATTTAAGCAAACTAAGGGAAAGCGCATAAGACTACATGTACATGCATGTGACTGCAAAACCGTAACGGTGAATTACTGAAATACCAGTGGCATTGAAAAATATTTTCTTGTGGGACAATAGAAAATATAGTATTTTTGGTGACAATGGAAAGTATATTATGAAATAAAGTGATAGCATACTAATCCTAACAAACATAATATTTGGAAAACTGGTTTGGCCCGTTTATGGTATAGCCTGGCTTGGTTTGCTTCCATGCCTACTTATAGCCCTTTAGGCTTTAGCCGCCACCCCCCCACCCCACCAAAAAATAAAAATAAAAAAACCCAAAAGAAGAAAAGAAAAAAATAAAACACCTGATAGCCCTGAATAATGAGATACTTTTTTTTTTTTTGGTGAAAGAATAATGAGATACTTTGATCCCTAAGCTTATGTCTTCTTGATGTTGATGCTACTGCTACCTGTGCCAGTTACCTGTTTGGGAACCCTAGAAAATGCAAGAATAAGTGTATCTCTGAAAGTAGTGAGATGGCCATAATATGAACTTGCAAAACTGAAAATTCTATTTTTCCTGTATTTTATGTTAGCGAGCACGATATGCTCAATTTCTTCCAAAGATAAGGAAATGTGGCTATCCTGCAAAATTGTTTTTGTTTTGGTAGCTTCTTTTTCTTTGCAATGTTGAAACAACATCGATAAAATTTTATGCATGATACTTGTCTAGAAAGGAATTGTCATTTTAGAATAATGGTATATAGATTTTGGTGTCATATGCAATGCAAATTGTTGCCTTGATGAAAATGGACTGCAACACATCTAATAGGTTTTGGAATTATCAGACAATTCTACTTTTTCAAATTGTTAAGTCATGATATCCGACTTATAACTTTCTTTTCCTGTGGGAAGATGAAGATTTGATTCCTTAACTGAGAGTTTTAAATAATGAGTTACAGTCCATGTCTGCATTTTTTCTTAATTAGAAATATGTCTTGAGATTCTTGGTTACACATTTCCAGATCTGCCTCCAATGGACCGCCAATCATCCGTTGGCCACCAAGACAATATTCAAGGTCAATTTCCACATTATATGTTCCCTCCTTGGCCTGTTCATTCTCCCCCAGGTGCTGTGCCAGTCTTTCCACCATATCCAGTGCAGGGCATACCCTACTATCAACCATATCCAGGAAACAGTCCATTTATGCAGCCAACTTATCCACCTATGGAGGATCCCAGTCTAATTGCTGGTCAAAATATGGGGCACAGAAGGCATTCCATGGATAGTAGACACAACAATACTGAGTCAGAAACATGGGATGTAGAAGCTTCAAAATCAAGGTTGCAGGATGAAGTCGATATGGAGAGGGAAGGTTCACAGACTGGAGATCGAAGGAAGAAAGCTAGCCGATTAGGTAGACAGAAATCTGGCATGGTGGTCATTCGGAACATCAATTACATAACAAAGACAGAAAACTCTTCTGGAAGTGGATCATATTCTGATTCTGCCTCAGAAACTGATGAAGATAAAGATAATCAAGAATCTGTGAAGACCTCAAAAAGAAGGGGCTTCGGAAAAGAATCTTCGAAGAAGTTGAATTCATCTGATAAGGAAGAAATAGACCAGGGGAAGGATGCAGATGGAGGACACTGGCAAGCATTCCAAAATTGTTTACTGAGAGATGCTGATGAAGATAGACATGACATTGACCAAGACCAATTTGATCAGGTAAAGGTAGGTGACATGAGAAGGAAAAAACATGTTGCAGTCAATGATCCTTTAGTTTTTAGTGAGCGGGATATGCATGGAGTTCAAGGGAATTGCACTATTGATATGCATAGCATTAGCAACGGGTTGACCCACATGCCTAAGGCATCCAATGATGCTTTATTGTTATCTGGAAGGGCAGGGCAGTCTGGTGATGGAAGGTCTGCAGATGATGTACAATCTATAGAGGTAAACGGAAGAAGGGGTGGTTATAGGAGGGCTGCCAGTGATGATTTCATCATTCCTAAACAAGAAAGTCAGTTTGGTAATTCATATCCTTCCTCAGATATGGAAACGGCCAGTGGACCTGGTTATTCAAACAATAATGTGGATAGGAAGTTGTCTCATGATATGAATGATGATTCCTACATATTAGAGTATAGATCAATCCAAGTCAATGATGCAGGAAATGTTGAAAGAAATGCTATTGACATGGACTCTGAGTTCCCAATGTTGCATGAAAAGGAAGAAAAATCTTCTTACGAGACAAACCGTATCAATTATCTGCCAGATGACTTGAGCATGATGCCTGAACGAGGAGCTGAAAGGGGGTCAATGAGTTATGACCCTGCTTTAGACTATGAAATGCAGGCCCAGGCTGGTGGTGCTTTACAAGATAAGAACAAAAAGGTATTGGCTGACACTAAACCAGGAACTAAGAGGTTAGAGAAGGAGCCAAAATCAAAAGTAACTCCAAAGAGTGCTGATAAAACAAAGACCGTTGGGCCGATAAGGAGAGGGAAGACTTCTAAACTTAGTCCTTTGGATGAAGCACGGGCACGTGCTGAGAAGTTACGAAATTACAAAGCTGATCTCCAGAAAATGAAGAAAGAGAAGGTACTCACTTCTATTCCCATAGCTCCCATCCCTTCTTAATGCAATTAATTAGCCTAAAATGAATGTGAAACATTTAGTCAAGATCAGTGACCTTGTATATTGCAACTTGCATAGTTTTTAGTGCATGTACATTTAGATTAATTGAAGATTCATATCTTGAAGGCCCTTCATCTTTTATTTAACACTTTTTTTCCTTTCATTTATAATGACTAGGAAGAGGAAGAGAAAAAACGCCTAGAAGCTTTAAAGATGGAGAGGCAAAAGAGGATTGCTTCCAAGAGTAGCTCAGTCACTATGCAGTCGCCAGTGCCCTCACAGCTAACCAAGAAACAATTTCCAACAAAACTTTCACCAAGCTTTCATAAAGGATCAAAATTTAGTGATTCAGAGCCAGGACCATCCTCACCCCTTCAAAGATTCCCCATCAAAACTGTTTCTGTTGGATCTAATGATTCTTTAAAAGCCTCAAAAACCAGCAGATTGAATACTAAAAGTCACATGGATGATAGAAAATTAAGCCGATCAGTTTCTTCTTTGCCTGAATCTAAGCTAGAGAAGGGTGATAGTACAACTGATTCTAAGGCATCAATGGCACGGATTAGAAGATTGTCAGAACCTAAGATGAGTACCGTTCGTCAGACTTCCTCAGTTAAACCAAATGGCACCAAGACAATATCCAAGACTAAGGCAGCTGATGGACCTGAGAGCAAAAAGATTTCTGCTATTGTGAGTCATGATAAAAGCAGGGCAGCAGCCCTTCCTGAGCTAAAAGTTAGAACACCTAAAGCAAGTGACATTGTACATAACAGGACATCAGTCAAAGAGAAGACACAGAAGTTGAATGATAACAAGTCTTCTATGAATTCAGATGGTACCATACTGAAGAAAAATGAAATTGGAACTTCATCCAATGATGATGGAGATGACAATCCTGTAGTTGAGAAGACTGTTGTGATGCTTGAGTGTGAGAAACCTTATGCCCCTGCTATTTGCAAGCCAGAAGAAAAGTTTGGGATACCAAAGAAACATTATGATAATGATGAAGTGGCAGAGAAAACTGAGACAGCAGCAAATTATGTTGCTATTCGTGCTCCTATTTCACCATTAAGCATGGATATAATAGATAAAGAAACCTCAGAGAGCCAATCACACCTGCAACCCATATCTACCGAGGTATGTATTCATAACTTAAAGTAGCTTTGATAAATTGTTTAACTGCCTTGTTAGTTCGTACTCTTGTAAAGGTAACGTGCTTCAAAACTTTTATGCAAACATGATAGTGTGAGTGAGGACAAATGTTCTGCTGTCTGACAGCGTATTCTCTTTTAAATAAATTACAGTAAATATAAGTATTGCAATCAGTAATCACCTTATCCTGCCATCTATATTCCATCAATGTTATTGTATGAGACTTGAAAACTGTACCTATTACCTAATATATTAAGTTCCTATAATCCATGCTTCGCTAAGCATAAGGATGTACCTGCATTTGTTCATGCTTACTGTAAATTGTGGAAATAGTATTATACTACTAAATTTTGGTCCCACCATATAAGGATGGCCCAGGGCACAAGGTTCCTACCATTATCAGTTCAGGGGAGGGTCAAATGTATGGAACCTTACTCGTGCTAGTTGAGAGGTTGTTTCCACTAGTAGAACCAGTGAGTAGTGGCCACTAGGTCACATATCATCAATGGCCAAGCTCATCATTTGGTCCTGCCATATACTTTCTACAAGTTTCTGTTTTTCCACACATTATTATACAATTCAGTTATTATGTGTGGAAGTGAAGTCTTTGTTCAATTCTATGATAATTATAAATTTGCTAATATTTGATTTTTGAATTTCCGAAATGATGTTTTATTTTAGACCTTTTACTGTTTGGAAAGAAATTTTAATTTGATTTTAGATATGATATTGGAGAATAATATTAAATTTTTCATGTTTCTTTACCTAACAACATAAGTTTTAGGGGGAATTTGTTCATGACATGGTATCTGAACATCTATGACTAAGTGTTTTAGAGTTCGATCCTTGTTGCCCCATTCTTCTAATAGAAAGTTGAAATTCAGCACTAGGTGGACATGTTTGTCCATGCTTCAAGTCCTGAGGAATCTTGCGTGTGGGACATGTTAGAGATATAATATGAAATCATTCATGTGTCTTCATTAAAAAAGCTTAAGCTTTCGAAAGAGATGGTTCATGACACATGCTCATATTGTTTATCCAAATTCTTCATGGATGGGATAATTTCTTGGTGCATCAGCTAATTTTGAATATAATATCTTCCAAAATCAGGTCATAATGGATTATACAGGGAAAGAACCTTCAAAATCATCCAGCGTTTGCATTGCGGAGACATATCATGCTCCATATGCTCGAGTTTCTTCTATGGAAGATCCTAGTACAAGAAATAGTGAGTATGGTAAAGCAGCCCCCACAAGTTTAGAGACTGCAGCAATTGGTGTGGAGACTGTTAAAGCACATGTGTCTGACATTAGGAACTCAACGCTTGAGAAGATTCCTGAAGCAATTGAGAAGCCTCAGGTAAAGGAATCATCAAAAGGGTTTAGACGACTGCTAAAGTTTGGAAAAAAGAGTCATAGCTCAGCCACTGCTGGAGGCAACATGGAATCACATAATGTCAGCATTGATGGTTCTGAGGCAGATGAGGTTGGAACTAACGATTCCTCTAACGAAGGTAATGTGCTCCTTATGGGCATCAGCATAATAAATTAGTATCCAGGTATTACATCCGTGGAAAACTTTCTGATATATGATATACTGCCACATCTAGGACCTCAATTTTAGTAATCATTGAGTTGAATGATGATACAATGATCCACCAAGTACACAACTTTCGCATTTTCTATGATAAAAACTGCTAGGGCTGAGGTCCAATCCATTAGGTCAAAGCAAACCAATACTTTAAGTTTAGGGACTACATACACTCTTTTTCCTTCTTTGTTAGCCATTTAAAGGCGCTATACATCAAAAAAAGATTTTTTATGAGCTTTTGTGAACAGAACTAAGCTATGGTTTTGAGCATTCAAGATTATGACATACAGTGTAACATCTCATAAAATTATATCACTTTTTGAATAATTATACAATTAAAGTATCTTCTTACACATGCACTTACCTAAACTGTGTTGTATTTGGGGTACATCAATGTTGTTCCCTTTTCCTGTAATGGAATAATGATCCTGTGTTCACTTCACTTGCATCCCATCACTCAGAAATGAATTTGATTTCTCTATAACTCTTAGGGGGCGTTTGGTAGGCAGCATTCTTCTATAACTCATAAACTGAGTGTAAAAATCATATTTTTGGCATAAAAATTTCTTGCCTCTCACTGTTGACTTCACTGACCTGCAGCCTAACATTCAGGAATGACTTTGGTTTCTTAGAACTACAAAGCGCACATTGAGTTTAGAGAGTAATTGAAAAGTCAATAACCTAGACTATTCAATCATGTACTAATAACTGATAGCTGATGGCTTGGTAAGTCTTGTATTTGTACTATAGCCTGTGCTTTAGAGCACAGCTAGATCTTAGTGGATTTTTCATATGTACGTGATTGTTCCTTTTCATTATTGCCTTTGTAGTGTCAAATGTTTAAGATCAATTAAGTTTTGAAGAACTCCACCATATTCAATTTTATGCATGACATATATGTACTTAAACTGACCATCATATTTGCCATGTCATCTTCAGTTCATACTTTGAAGAATTTGATCGCTCAAGATGAAACTCCCACAGCCAGCACATCTCAACAAAAGTGTAAGCACTCAGTGCATGTTCATTTGTCCCTACCCTCTTTGCTACATTATCATCTACATTCTTATCAAATATGGACATGGTAAACGTTTTGTTGTGCAGCTTCTCGCTCTTTCTCCTTGTTATCACCATTTCGAGGCAAGAGTAGTGAAAAGAAGATTATGATGGCTTAGTGGATGCTGCTATTGGTAAGGTTGATGCAGTGACAAGCTTGAAGACCCTTCACTTTGATTCTTTTCATTTTTTCCCCCTCTAGTGTCCATGAGTTATTGTCTAGCTGGATAAGATATCTGGGTAATGCATTGCTATGAAATTGGTCTTTGTATATTCATGTTTTGTGGTTCATTTGCCAAAGTAAATTGTATATTTTACTCTCTTCTGATTTATATCTCTGGATTAAGGAGGATCTCTTCAGCATTTACTATTGGAACTGGGATGATGGTTCAATTATTATATCCGATAAGATTTGAGCAACTTGTTTTGGATCTAACATTTTTTGTAAAACACAATTCCACTTTTTGTTTTAACCACTCACAAGATTTTATTTTATTTTATTTATTTATTTATTTATTTTAAGTCGCCATTTTTCCGATATGGCTGTTATTCACATTGATATGTAGGGATGGCAACATGTGAGGCCAGACCAAGTTTTAGTGTTTTAGCGAAACGGGTCTGTCTTACATAATTTCAAACTTAAGGGGTGGTACTTGGCTTAGTTATCTAATGTGGACAATTTTTTTAAGGCTTGATATGGCCTTGGCTTGAAAGCCTATTTAAAAAAAGTTTACTTTGTAATAAAGTTATCGGGTAGGATATTTTTACTACCCATTTTTATTATTACCACTCTACTATCATTTTAATCATTATTGGATTTTAAAAAAAAAATTTCTCTCTCTTCATTCAACTTTCCTTCTAATCCAATGGTGATTAGAGTGGTAGTGAAATGGTAGTAAAAAAAATGGGTAGTAAGAATATCCTACCCCTAAAGTTATTGAATAAATTAAGGGTTTGATTTTTCTTCAGTCATTATAAGTAATTTGTAGTAAGTCCAATACGACGTCGTTTTGGGGCGGAATTATGAATAATTTTAATTTACTTTAGGGTTATTATAATCTTTATGATTATAATTTTTTAATCTTTCAATCACAAAATGATGTCGTTTTAGAAGTAAATGCAGATTTTCTTTGTTCGTCGGAATCTTTACCCTAAAAAAAAAAGAAAGAAGGAGTCTTGTTAGGTATGATATTTTTTTGTTATTTTGATTCTCTTTTACACACGAAATGAATTGATGTCTTTTTGAATTTGTATCCAACGGGATTGACGGGGCTCGAACCCGCAACTTCCGCCTTGACAGGGCGGTGCTCTAGATAACTTATCTGCAGTAAATGCAAAAATATTTTTCTTGATAAATTAATCTCTAAATTAATAGACTAATGAGTTTGAATTTTTATGTAAGCAAATAAATATATAATTCAAAGACATTGTAATAAAAATTTAGTAATAATAATCACAATAATAACAATGAATTTATATTATTTATATTTGCTTGAGTAGGTTGATCCATCAAACTTAAATGACTTTTTAAAAGGCTTGAAATCTGACTTATTGACTAAATAGGTCAAGTCAGGTTAAAAGCCCTCAAAAGACTGCCTTATTTTATTTCTATCCTATGTCTTAGATTGCTTTAATTTTGCAAAGAAATAATTTTTTTCACAATTTCAAAATAACGATAGCACACAAACCATATAAGGACTGTTGATGGGGAAGAAAAAAAAGAGAGTGAAAAAGAAAAGAAAAGAAAAGTGAAATTTGTTAAGGTCGCGTAAAAATTAATATTGGTGCCATTCTAGTTCTAGACATTCGTAAAGAATATTGGTGCCATTCTAGTTCTAGACATTCATAAAGACAGTGGGAAGAGTGTGATTTAAAAATATGAAAGTAACGCCATTCCATTACTTAAAAAAAATGCAAAAATAAATAAATTGTATTTGTCAAATCATAAGTTAATTCAATATAATTACTTCAATAAACCAAAGTAAACGGGGGGAGAAAGGTTTTAATCTTGCATCTATTCCAAAATATCCATTATAACTATTTTCTGTTCTAAAATTGTTGCAAGTAAATTGAGATGTGTAATGATGAAGCTGGACCATGAAAAATAGGATGACGATGATCTATAGTAGTGTAATAAAGGGTGAAAGCTGTAAGGAGCTTTGGTAATGTAGTGCATTCTATAAGGGTAAATCTTTATGGCTTCAGTCAAAACGAATGATTAAGCATGAGATGCTGCTTCTGCTCATCCTAATTAGAGCTTCCTTTGCCAAGCATTCAGCTGCTTCTTGTGGATCCTCTATGTGACTGATCAGATTCACAGCCTCTTGGCTCTTCATCACCTACACATATGTGGAGATTCACTTGCTATTAGTTTTTTCTTTTTCCTTCTTTCAAGAAAGACTTTAGTAATTAAGTACTGAGGACTCTTTTTATGTTTAAAATCTCACATTAGTAAGCAATATGATATTTCCTTTGATGATTGATTTAATTGAAGGAATATGGACGTCATATCTATATGTTTGATTATGAAATTGTGGTTTACATTGAAGCTTACCTCCCATATGCCATTGCTTGCTAATATCAAAAATTCAGTACCAGAATCAATACTTTCATCTCTGATGACAAGTTCTGAGCCTCTAGAACGCCTTGTACCAGCTACATTTCCTGATCCACAAGCTAGTATGTGTACTTTGTCAAGACATAAATGTATATAGCACACATTTATGAGATGTATGAATAAAAAAGATGTGTTATTGAAGAACAAAAGAAGCAAGCTGTCATAACATATATTGTGGTTTCTTTCTCTATCATTTTGGTGTATCAAACAACTGACTCTTTCATAAAAGAAAGAGATTAAAGATTTATATATATATATATATATATATATATATATATATATATATATACCTGCAAAGAGTCTGCTAGACCAATGTCTTTTGGCTGATTGTTGGTATGTGCTAGTTGTCTGATGAGCTACACCATCTCTGCACACAACAGTTCTGTAATCTCCCATGTTGGCTATTACAAGTTTTTCTCCATTGATCACCATAACAGATGCTGAACCCATTTTGCATGTCTCCTCTGACTTGTGTTCCTCTCTTATCTTTGCCCTTACACCAAGGTAAGCTCTCTTCAGCATTTCTTTGCTTTTTCTCCTTATATGAGACTAACATAAGATTAAAAATCAGAAAAGAGGGAATTTATGAATAATGCAACTCAATCTTGACCTCTCTTTGACAAGTGATGTCAAGATTATGTTTGAGAATAATAGAAGAAATAAAACATGGATTGGTGGAATATATTCAACTTGTATTACATTTTTTTTAAACCATTCCGAAATGGAGACTAAGAAGCAATAAATAATAATTCTTTTTTAAAGAATCTTTCAAGACAAATTAACCAATATTTGGATGAAGCAGGGTTTGACAAAAGCATTTTTAATACAGCCTAATGTACTAAGTACTAACTAATATATCAACATCAACATCAACAACATCTCTATCCCAAATCAGTTATAATTTACTAACTAATCAAAAAAAATTATTTCAAACCTGTTGAAGCTTCTTGTCAAAGAAATGGGACTGCATGTACTTGGTAACCCCGTCTCCAATGAATGCATCAAAGATTCCAAAATACCACAATTCTGTGTGATCCATTTGCTCTCTCTGTACCACAACTGAATCAAAGTCTGAGTCATCAGAACCATCTCTGATCATATGATGCTCCATAACATGATAACCATGACTTATTGGCATCATCCATGAAGGCTTCTTTGCCGGCATGTTCTTTCTCTTTCTTCTTCCATGTCCTAGCAAAAACCGTTTCAGCCGCAATACCTGCTCAACTCAGTGGAAAGATTAGCTCTTGCTCTAAATGACCAATTCTTGCTATGATTCAGCATTTTGAAACATCAAGAGAAAAACAAAAATAAAAAATTCAAGACCATTTTTTTTTTTCCTGTGCATTTGTTCTATTATGCAGAACTATAACAGAACTCAAATATCCATTAATCAGTTTCTCATTAATTCCATAGAATCTCAACGTAACAGGGAAATGGGGAAAGAACATTGGCTTACCTTGAGCTTGAGATGAAGATATCTGAATCCCATGTTTTTCCCTATTGCTTTGATCAGACTTTCAGAGAAAACCTTACAATTTACATGAGATGGTGATAAGAAAAGTTAGTAAATCATGTTTTGCAGATAGAAAATAAAAGGGACCTTAATTCTTTTGGTGTGTGTATATTATATATATCAAGTAGAGGTGTTGAGTAACAAATGGGATTGGACCATTTTTTTTTTAAATTGATTTTTAATGGGTTGAAAATTTGTGCACAGCCAGTAAGGTGTTGAGTGGAGAATGCTCAATTGAGAAAATTAAATAGCTTTAATTGCCAATTAGAAGGAAATTTTGAACAAGAAGTAACGGTCAAGCTCTATTTTTTGAACTGAAAAAAAAAAAAAAAAAAAACTTACCAAATAATCCTAGTTCCTACCAGTAACTGACAACTCGGAATTTAGAGGTTTTTTCTTTTCCCTTGTATGGAATATTCTTAAGTTGGTAAGTGTAATATCTACCATCAGTTATCAACTATCAAGAGAAGACTCGGTTGACTTGTTTCTTATTTCATATATTTCTGATTTGGTTAGTCTATATTAGAGGATTTATAATTATGATTTACATTGAACCTCTAATTGTTACAAACAAAATGGAAAGGTTGACTATGTATTAAAATATATTTTTAAGGGTCATAAGTTGGCTAAGAGTTTGGTCCTTATGCTACAAGGGCGTGAATTCAAACCTAATTGGCCGATGTGAAAACTTTATTTTTTTTGTTGGTAAACGCCAATGTGAAGAGTTTATTAATGGGTGATATGTAATCGTGACTTTATTAATCCTTCTCGAAAATCTTCAAAGAGATTGGGGAGTCTTCCTTGACTCTAGTGAGACCCCAGGTATCTAATCTCATTTAAATTTTTTGTGTTTTTTATTTTTTATTTTTGGTAAAATTAAAATATCTTTTCAGCAACAAGGTAAACACCCTTTTTATTCTGAGCAAAGTTAGAAAAGCTAAGGGGATCTCACAAAGAGCAATAATTTGAAAGGAAAAAATAACAAAATATTTGAGATCGGCAAAGGACGGAAAAAAATTTCATGGAGAAACGACACATGGCTCATCAATATTATTGGCCTTTGGTTACTTCATCGAGGTGCTTCTAAATCTTGAATGTAAATTGCTTTACATTATTTAAACTTGAATATTAGTTCGGTTTTATTATAATTATTTTTTTTTTTTGAGTTGGTTGCGTAGTTTGGATGTGCCCTTCAGAAAGATGGGGTACTTTGTGTAAGCGTGACTCTTTATTTATTTACATTTTTTTATTCCAAGAGGCAGTTTTATTTCAGAATTTGTTTATTTGGTTGTTTAAAACAAAAGCTACTATTATGGCTTGCAAATTTAATTTATCTTACCATTAAAATAATTTAATGATAGCACATAAGTATTTTTATTTTTTATTTTTTGCAATCAAAGTCTAACATAGAAATTATGATACTAATTAATTTAAATTATGCTGGAATTTAAAATTTAAAATTTTGTAGGATATAGTGAAGTCCTTTTATAAATAAATTGAACTAATTTGATAAATAATGTCAATGCTATTTTTGTTGATAGTATCTGTAATTCAACCAAAATAACTAATTTATTTGAAAATGAACTTATATTATTTTTTATAAGACAAGATTTTGAATTGTTATAACAAATCCCATAATTTTGGTTTAGCATAATTAGCTGTTACTGGAGAATGTACATTCATTTATGGGTTTTGACTCAATTTTAATAGAATGGGGAGTGCCCTTTACAAAAAATATGGTGTCAGTAAAAAAATTGACATATTAAATTTTATTTTTTCTCTTTTCTCTCTCCTCTCTTTTCAAAAATTGGTTCCATCATACTGGTCAAATAACAACTGTTGACCAAATTTTACATCAATCCAACTCAAAAAAAAAAAAGACGAAAAGATTATTTTCATTCTAGCTATTCAATCATCACTATAAATATGATTGATTATGAAATATTGGCCGGTTCTATATAAAACTAAGCTGTCTGGATCTCAAATTCCCCTACTTCTGACTCTTCTGTTGAACTATTTTTTAAAATATTGGATATGAATTATGAAAATCAAATTCTTGATACTAGAATATGGCCATATTAAAAAAAAAATTCATAAAACTATTATGAGAAAATAAAGTGAAAGATACTCAGACTAAAAATAACAAATAACAACCAAAAAAGAATTAAAAAAAAAAAAACTTAGTAAGAACAAAAGTACCAATATTTAAATAAGGATTTATCATCTATCATTTAACATGACTAGAAAAGTTTTCCTACATACACAACATTTTGTGGGGCCCGCAGCAAAAAAAAACTCTGGCACGCAAAACGAATCTCTATAACATAACACAATCATTTTTCCTATAACATAACTCTTATAAAACCCTTTAAATAATTTCATAAAATATAGATCTTTAACATATCATTATTTATTTCCTTAAATTACTGGTTAGGCTAAAAAATCACGCACTCGTTGATCGACGGGGAACATACTCAAACTTTACAATAACAATCACATCATATCCAAGCTTGTATGTACCTGGAAAAAAAAAATATTAATTGCTTTGGCTTTACTTCTAGGGAAAATATTTTCTCATGTTGTATATGAGAATTTAATTTTTATGTTGTGACTCTTCGATTTGTGTGCAAAATTTTTTTTTTCTTTTCTAATAAGTGTGGGACCCACCACTAGTTGAGTCACAACATGAGAATTGAATTCTCATGTAACATGAGAAAATCAAATCCCTTACTTTTATCACTTCAAATAGAAATATTTCAAACATTCGATTCCAAAGCTGATTTTTTTCTGAAATTTTTATATTACAAAGCATTCTCTTCATAAAATTGTAGAAAACAACCGACCTGTGTTTTTTGTTTGTAGTTAAATTACTTTTGACCTAAGTCAACTTAGGCTTACGAATGAACTATAAAGTTTAATGTTTCATCAATCTTCCCGAATCAATTCTTTTTTAATTTCAATTCTCGGAAATAAAATTGGATAGAAATCAATTTATTTTTTTATTCACGGGATTAATATAAAACTTGGCAAAAAAATTAATTTATTGCTTTTTTAATAAAAAATTACGAATAAATAGTCATTTTACAAAATATTACAAATCTATGGCACTCAAACACGCCCAAAATGGGACGTGTTCGCATGGAGAGAGACACGCCCAATGCAGGGCGTGACCCGCTGGAGGAACACGCCCAAAACAGGGCGTGACCTGCAGGAGAGAGACACGCGGGCGTGTCTCTCTCCATGCGAACAAGCCCCATTTTGGACGTGTTTGAGTATCATAAATTTGTAAAATGATTACTTATTTGTAATTTTTTATTAAAAAAATAATAAATTAATTTTTTTCCCCATAAAACTTGCCTTCAACTCGTCTCCTAATTGTTCAATCGGACATCGAATAGAACTGGTATCAATCTAATTGACTTGGATAGTTTATGATTTAACCGATGACTCAGTCCCATTGGGCCATTGCCCAAAACATGTTTGTACTCGGTAGGTGATTGTGTTTTCATAAAAAACGAATACTTCACCTTTTGTACTTTGTTTTGTGTTTCGATATTTTATGTTATGTGCGTCTGTTTGTACTTTGTGTATATATATATAAAAAATAAAAAAAAAATAAAAAAACAGATTTAAAACATTTCTATTAAAAAAAATAAGCTATGGATAGATGACAAGAATGCAATGTCGTCATTTGGGTGGTGTCTACACCATCACCTATCCGCTGAGTCGAACATTTTCATGAGTATTACTTTTTTGGCCATTAATTTTATGAACACTGCTACTAGCTCACTTGTAAATTGGTTACAAGCACTCCATGCTACATACTATTTACCAAAGTTGTGTCTCTCTAGGGCCACATAATCATAGCATATCGCATCCATCACATCCAACAAATGTTGTACGGTATGCTTGAGAAATAAACAATTAAGATGTGCAGCAAATAATGGGAACCGCATGCTTAATTAACATATGCACAACTTAAGGCTACAGGCCTATAAGCACCCATGTAGTTCGTTTCTAATTACAAGTTCGACAAAGTAATATAGTTGGCTAAACTTACAACAAACAATAAAGCCTATCCGCAAACTACATATTCAGTTCCAGGCATATACATTCTGAATCGTACGTGTTCGTACTACTATTGGATTGATGAAGAAATTCAATTTCATAGAAAATCACACATTGCCAACAGGCTAAATTAACAGCAGAGCACATCTTCATGGTGCATAGCAAAGCATGAATACCCGTTATACCAAAGCTAAGCAAATGAAGTCATCAATTGAAACAAGTATATTATAACTCAAAACAGAACGAATCCAATCAGAGGGCAATCCTAACAAAAATAAAAACTACGAAAAAAAAAATAAAAGCAGTTGCCGCTCTCACTTGCAGCTTGAGAGTTATAGTAGTTTATCTTAAATACCAATAACCAAACATCTGCAAGAAAAAACAACAGTGGGAACCTGAGAGTACTGACATCAATCCCCTAATAGCATAAAACTCTTTTGAGATGAAACTGAAAAACTCTCAATGATACTGAAAAACTCAAAACTATCAAGGTGTACTAAATGGAATGAAACTCAGCAAAATTTGAACATTTGTATCATAAAGTAATGTCTATTATGCGCTTTTTTTCAGCTTTGCAAGCTCTTGCCTAACAAGACCTGCCCTCTGCACAAATTAAAAATCCAAATATTAGCATGAACAATTTTCCACCATGTGCAACAAAAAAGGGTACAAAGAACTAACATCAGAAAAGAAAAAGGCATACCTTGATCTTTGTCAACATTAGCCTGAACCTATCAAAATCATTGAGAGACGCCCTTCTCTTTTTGACAATGAGTTTTCTGCCCCAGGAGCTGTTCTCCCACTTGTTCTTAACATCTGCTTATTAACAAGTAAACAAAATTGATTTTAACTTTTATTAAAACAAATTAAGAACTAATAATGATAACAATAATAATAGTTAGAAAATCAAACCTGCAGCCTCCATGGCTTTAACAAGATCTTTCTTTTTGGGGACCCTCTTAATGTCAATCTTGATGTCAGTGAGTGAAAGCCTCTTGAAATTCACTTGGGACCTCACCACATCAGGGGCATCAACAAGAGCCTGTAAGCAAACCCAAAAGAGTTTCTAAGAAATCAAGCAAATGGGCATGCATCAATGCAAGGAAAGGTGAGAACTTTGGGTTTAGGGTTTACTCTGTTTTGGTCAATGACGTCGACGATGACCACCAGCTTACCATATTCCTTGCCGTAGTTGATCAGAGCCACCCTCCCGATCTCAACGTACCTCTTGAAAGGATGAACAAGGAACACACAGTTTCATTACAATCGAATATACCAAAGAGAAGGAAAACAAGTATATGGAGATAAGAGAGTGAGAAAGACAAAGAAAGAGGAGTCACCATTTTCGGCTATGCAAAGCAGAGAGGCACAGAGAGAACGGATGTAACAATTAGGGTTTTGTATCCTTCAACTTCTATTAATTTTGTAAACAATCCAAGTTTTTATGTATGGGCCACGTCAGGCCTGGGTTTGTAATGGAGCTGAAATAATCATTATTTTTTTAAAATTAAAATAAATCATATCTCATTTTAAGAAATTATTATTTTGTGTATTGAACATGATTAAAATAAGACAGTTTTCACATTCAGAACTTAAAAACAATATTAATGATTAAGATAAAATGACTCATACAATTTATTCATGTGTTTGGTGATTATATTTAACAAATCTAATTTACTTATATAAGATAATAAAGATTTTGTAATGCCTTATGTTATTCTTACAAGATTTATGCTCATATTCATCAAATTAAATGTCTTTTTTATTTGTACCCAGAAGAAAATGTTATTATTATTAAACACATGAATCAAATGGAGAGGATTAATCGATAAACCGGAAGAAATCCAGAAAAGTAAAAATATTATTTTATCAAAAGTTTCTACACGAAGCTAACTGAAAATGAATTGTTTCTGAAAAGGCAAAGTATGCAATCACTTCAGGGTTGGTGTTGTTGGCAATATTTACCCCTTCCCAAATGGGCAATTCATCGTGAGACTTAGCCAACCACTGCTAAGCTAATTGGGCAAAAATGAATTGTTTCATTCTCTACATTGTTGTTTGAAAAAGTAAAAAAGCCAAATGAAAATGAATTGTTTCATGCATTTTTACATTTTCAAACAACAATTTAGATAAGGAAAAAAATGTATTAAATGTTACTTTATACAACTTTATCTAATATTTCGAAACGACGTTGTTTTGAAGTCAACCGCGTGTCTGACACCGTGTCGGAGCGTGTCGCCGTGTCGGAGCGTGTCGGACCCGACTCTTCCTGTTTTTACAAGTGTCCGTGCTTCCTAGGCCATGGTCATGGCATGTTAGGTTCCAAGAAGCTAACTTGGTGAAGAAAGGACCTTGCTTGACCTGTATTTTCGTGGTTCTCTTTGGTTAGAACCTTTGAGTCTTGTGGGAAGCTCCAAGGAGGAGTCTTTTTCTGCATTTTCAGAGTTGAGGTATAGCATGACCTTAGCCTTTGTCATTTTCATGTTTTTAGCTTGTTTAATCAGTTAAAAATCATAACTTGAACCATTTGAGTAAAGGAATGTGTTTCTGGGGTCTTAGTATGTTAATGAACATCTATTTAGGGAGTCTTTGGGCTCCCAATCGCTTTTGGACCCTTAAAAATGGGATTATGCAAACCATTGTTCGTGTTTCTGCATTCTGATGAAGAAGTATTCGAATACTTTTCAAGCAGTATTCGAATAGTTGTTCATCAGGTAGTCGAATACTCTTTGCAGGAGTATTGGGATACTTTCTGGGAAGAAAGTATTCGATTACCCTTGAAGAAGTAGTCGAATACTTAATAGTATTCGAATACTTGGGGTTTGGTATTCGGATACTCGGTGATATCCGGATACTGGTGGGAAAGTATTCGGATACCTTGTGGTATTCGAATATTGAGTGAAAGTATTCGGATACTTTCTGGAGAGCTGGAGTATTCAAATACTCATCGGGGAGTATTCGAATACCTCTTGCAAAAAAATGCCTAAAATGAGTTAAAATGAGATGGGAAGTCTTAATCACTTAATGTAACCTTGAGTAATGGTTATTAATGATGAATTATTGTTTAATCAGATTGTGATTGAGCTGTTTGAAGGCTTTGAGCTTGTGTGGACTCTTGGCTTGGATAGTTAACTTGCAAGGTAAGCTTTCGTGTCCTCGGCTTTGCCATTGTTTGGTTCCACCATTGCCCATGGGGGATGGTTTATATGCATGATGTGTTTTCATGTACTGTTTATGAAATGCTAATGAGATGTTAAATGCAATCTCTTATAATATGTATGTGGTGTTACGCCACAGGAGGCCAAGGGGTGGTCTTGTGGGCGAGTGCAGCAAGGGCTGGTACTGTGTGGGTAATAGACGTATTCCTACACTTTTCTCTGATTAGTAGAATAGTTTATTAACACACATGACATGATTATCTGTTGCATTGCACTATTTTGGAACTTATATTGAATAAATGCTTTTGAACTTATATTGCACATGTAAGTGAGCTTGGGGTGGAAGATCCTTGAGGACCCCTTGTCTTACTGAGATTTATTGTTTAGAGATCTCACCCCACGTTTGGGGACACTTATTTCAGGTTCAGGTAATTTGGGGGCTGATGCCTCTGGCGGCAGGAGGTCAGAGCTTAGTTGATTATATACCTGTTGCATGATGACATGACTGGATTTGGATGTTGTTTATGTTTTTTGTCAGTTTTATGTTATTTGAGTTGAGACTGCTGTTAGGGCTATGTTGCCTTATTTGGTGAGCATGGGGATTGTCCATGCCACATTATCTTGTCTTTATGTTTAAGACTTTAATTGGATAATGTATCAGGATATTATCCGGACTACGTGTTGTAGATCCGTGACCTTAGATACACACATTATATTTATATTATAAGATATTTTAGTTATATGTCTTGCAATTTACATTCAGGCGATGTTTTATGAAAATGAATTAAGTAATTCAACTTGGTAATGATGATGACATCATAATTGGAAGAAAAATGATATTCCGCAAATTTTTAATTAAACATGACTTAATACGATAGTATGTTAGCAAACTGGGTTAACACATGGTGTTACATGACATGAGAGTGTTAGCCTCAACCACATGTCAATGCACTCTTTTATGAAAAAAGTGACCACAATCAAGTAAGAGACGCAACCACTCTGAGTCCTTGTAATCTGCTAAGCATATTGAGCTGCTGAGTCATGTTGAATCAGGCTTATGAAGCTTTGCTTGAGGTTATTCTACCTATTTTTTTTTGCTTATATTTGCCTACCATCCTCTAACACCATTAGATCAGAATCTCAATAGAAGAGAGAAATAATAAAGGTAGTTGAGATTACGAGCTAACGATGTTGAAGATTGATAAGCAAAAGTAAGCAAAAAAAAAAGAGATAAGTAAAATAATTTATCCCTATATATAGGGGAGGGTTATATTTACAAACTTTTTGTTTACAAATTCTGACAAACTACATTATGTTCTGCCGGGAGAACACTAGGTTACACCAGGGTTATAATAGTCTTTATCATTCATGCATTTTTACATTTTCAAACAACAATTTAGATAAGGAAAAAAATGTATTAAATGTTACTTTATACAACTTTATCTAATATTTCGAAACGACGTTGTTTTGAGGTTAAAAAATTAAAAAATTAGAATGATAAAGACTATTATAACCCTGAAATAAATTAAAATTACAAAAATACCATGATTTCCACCCAAAACGAGGTCGTTTCCATGAACATTAAATAAAATTATCTGCAGTAACAGCAGAAAAAGCGAACCTCTATCCCAAGGTTTTGGACATGGTAGTACGAAATCTCATCGCCTCCCACTTTCTTTGTAGTGGAATTTCCACATGTAGGTGGGCTTGTATGTTGTCCACCCTTCAAGCCCAGTGGGCTCTCGTGTGAGGGGGCGTGTTGAGATATATAATCTCACATTGGTTGTATGGGCAACTAATGTGGGGTTTATAAGGTCTTGGGCACTCCTACCCTTTGAGCTAGCTTTTGGAGTGGTGTATCCCAAGTTTTTGGACAGACAATATATAAAATTCTTAAATAAGTAGGAAGTTATTATAATTTATAAATCTTCATTTAAGACATTTATATTTATTTATTTTTTACATAATTTTATCGGATAAAAATTTAACATGACAATATCCATTTTTAAATATTAGTTTTCATTATTCACAGTCGAAACTGAAACTCACTCGTAAGAATTCTTCTCTTTTGTTTACATACGCGGACATAGTTCTATGTAAAAATATTATTTTTTTCATCTCTCACTTCACACGTATTATTCTTTCACTGAGGGAGTTTCAATATTTGATAACTGACTCAATTGTTAAAGTATATTTTGTATTAAGTCCGATGGTGACTCAATGCTATCATGCAATATTTAATGGGTGATTATTTGTTTAAGGAAGAGTGAAAGAGTGACATCTATGTACTGGGGATAAGAAGTGGAAACTACTAAAGTAGTTTATAACAAATTTTTTTATATATAAATATTTTTTTTATTTGTAACTAAAACAGCTTTTTGTATTTGAAACTTCCGAGTTGGAATCATCCCTGCACGTTCTGTAATTGATCTGACTGAGCACGAAATCGAGGAATAGAGGAAAAGAGGGTAGTAATAATTTTTTGGGTTTATGTTTATTATATTGTACGAAAAATGATTGTGTAATGTCATGGAGATTCGTTTTGCATGTCATATTTTTTTTTTTTATTTGTTTTAAATTGTGTGGGCCCCACAAAATGTTATGTATAGAAAAATTTGTTGTGTTATGTTAAAGAAGAAATGAAAACCCTAATTTTTTATCATTCTATCAGAAAAGAACAACGAAGAGAGAGAAAAAAAATTATAAATTCAATTACTTTTTTTATTTAAATTTTAAGATAGTGAAATTAAAATTACAATTGAAAATTCCACGTCACCTTTGATATCCCCCAATTGCGCTCTCGCAAATCGCCATCACAACCAAAAAAGAAACAAGCAGGAACAAATTTATAAAAATAAAAATAAAAATGAAAAAACATTTGCCTATAAATTTTGTTTTACGCCTGCAATTTTTCTCTGTCTCAGATCACCGTGGTCTTCCTCGTTCAAGCTTGTGTTACATGTATGTATGTCTATCGTAATTGATTGTTTCTTCCTGTTCATGGATCAATATTTGTTTTTTTTTCTTTTGTTTCCCGAGAAAACTAACATCGAAAATTTGTGAATTTTTGGAAAATTAGTTGATAGGCATGCTTCTCAGCTCAATTCAGTTACTGGGTTGATTCTCGCCGCTAGTGAAAGAGATCTGACATTTTTATTCCATACCTTGGTTCACTATTTTTTATTTTTTTTATTTTTTATTTTAACTAGCTCAAATTCTTGTTCATCTGTGTTATTTGATCTGATCCCTGAACTTTCCACCTCCATAAGCATTAGGGAAAATAGAGACTGCTCACGACAAGTAATTGCCTTCATTTTTAATTTTTGATGTGTTGTTAGTGCAGTTTACTTTAAATTTGCTTCTTTTGCATCCTTTAATGGTGTGATTTGAGTGGTTTTTGGATATTTCCCACGGTATTCACCTTAATTGAATCCAGACTCCAACTGTAAATCTGCTTGCCTTCCACCTATGAAAATTCTGTATTTTTTCTTCCCCTGATTTCACATTCTGAAAATTTTCAGCTAGAAAAAAGGAAAAAGAACATATTTGTTTGATTTGATAGTGGTGGCTTAAATATAGACTTGATCTCTGTTAAACTTCTACTTATGTATTTTTTGGGTTATGAAAATGTTATGGGCAGCAAAGTACAAAAATGGAGGGGACTGTTTTCACTCCTGCATTGGAAGGACTGAAGCTTGTAAAGTCTGAACAAGGAGAAATTCTGTCTCAGCCTTTCTTGGATGCGTGCAAGCATATACTGCCTGTTATAGGTACATGCTCTTGGTCCCTTACTTTGTTATTGTCTCAAGACAAGGATAAAAGAAAGGCAAACATGTTATTTGGACATTTTTCAGTGTGCTCTCTTCGGTTTGTTTGCTGTGTTTTGTTTTGTGAGGGGACCATCCAATGGTCCTTTTGAATAATCTGCAGTTGGTTAAACAATATTATATTTGTTAGATCTCAATGGATTTTTCTCTCTTTGCATTGAATAATATAAGATGCACGCATGTCATTTTTTTCCATAGTGGGCTTCAGTTCTCATGGCTCCCTGCTTCTCTCCATCTCACTAAAAAATAATCCATACTGAAATTGGAAAAAAGGTAGTTTATATTAGATCATCAAAATAATTTGGTATTTTTATTACATGAAGCTCTTAGTTTGATTTAGCATTTTAGCATGATATAGCATTCAGCTTTAAGATATTTTTCTTCATTTTTTTTTCATATCTATTTAGATATAGCATTCAGCTTTAAGATATTTTTCTTCATTTTTTCATATCTATTTACTTTTATGAGAGAAGTTACTGAAAATATCTAGTTGGGGGCAACATGTGTTTTACAAACCTAATTGTAATTAGCATGGCCTAAAATCGTAGATAAGACACTTATGATTCAATAGGGATTAGCATAACTTTTAATCTAATATTCAAAATCAAGTCCGTGCAACCTCTAACCTGAGTAACTGTTATTTGCTACTTAAAAGACCTCTGTATCTTTATTGAGTCTGCCCCTTTACCTCCATCCTCTTTATGTGTGCCTAATGTATTTGCATTATGTGATGTCAGGTTCCTCAGATGAACTTGTAGTGTGTTTTACTGTTTAAGTTTGGTTGTTTAATCATAGTATGGAATTGTATATGCATGATTACTGCATTTGCAATGTGTGACCTTTTTATCCCTTAGCAAAATGTTGAAATTGTCTAGACTGCTTTTGACACGTGTCTTTGTTATTTAAGTAAAATAAAAACCATTCCCCATTAAACCCGACTAATGAGTGTGGGGTGAAGGTAATCCTTGTACGCAGCCTTACCCTCGTATAATTGCAAAGAGGCTGTTTCCTGTATTCGAACCCATGACCTTTCAATCATGAAAGAACAGCTTTACCACTGCTCTGGTTCGCCCCCTTAAAAACCACTCCCCTTTTAACCCGACTAGCGAGTGTGGGAGCAAACTTTTGGTGCAACGGTGGTACATACCACTTCCTTTCAAAATTTGCCACTTGTATATATTTTTTAATTTTTAATTTTTTTTATCCCACTTTCATCTTCTCTCTCTATTTTTGATTGGTGTTCCCCACTTAATACATGGTACCACCGTGGTACCTTAAAAGTTTCCCGAGTGTGGGGTGGAGGCAATCCTTGTACGCAGCCTTATCCTTGCATAATTGCAAAGAGACTGTTTTCTGGATTTGAACCCATGACTTTTAATAAACAATTTTACCACTGCTCCAGTTCGCCCCCTTGTGCCTTTGTTATTTAAGTGAATAACTTTTTTATTTATAAGCTAAAATCTCATTAAGAGTAAAAGGAGCAGAAAACATGAGGATCAGGAATGCTTCTAGATAAAAAAAAAAACTTATATATATATATTTTATTCTGTAAAAGTAGTATGTTACAATCTAACTCTACAACTTAAATAATCGTTTTACTGTAGTTCAATGCTTGTTTAAGCCTCAAATGTACAATAATATGAATTCTTGTACCATGGTTAGATGATGTAGTGCTTTTCATATGGCAGATAAGTTCGGAGCTGCTATGTCCCTTGTTAAAGCTGACATAGGTGGTAACATATCGGTATGATTTTGTCACCTGTTTTTATCTTATATGCTCATTCTTTTAGTATATATGTGTCATCATATGCTTGCTTGCAGCTTTAGATGTAATATCTCTTTTCTTAAGATGACATGCTGTGCTCATACTCTTTTACCATACCAAAGAGTAAGTTGGGTGTTGATTCTTTGTTCTAATTCATGTGTAGCTGGCTTGCATAAATATGCTTATGCTTTACTTTTTATACAACTTTTGGTATGGACTATGTACCTGAACCTTAATAATATTGGGTTCAAGACTTCAAATGCTATATGTTCTCATTCTATACCATGTTGACTTTTAAGGCAGAGATTGGAATCTAAGTATTCCTCCAATCCAACCAGATTCAACTACCTGTACAGTTTGGTGCAAGTAGAGGTTGAAACTAAAACTGCCAAGTCATCATCCAGTTGTACCAATGGACTTCTTTGGCTTACAAGGTAAAGAACGCAAAGCAGTTACCATTTAACTTGTAATTCATACTGGTATGGCATTCCCAAATATATTTTAGAGAAAACATTCTTTAATTAATAATGTTCCAAGCACAAAGTTAATTGTCCATGAGTAAATGAACGACCAAAAGAGTAAAGATTAGGGAAAAAAAGGTATCGAGATATGCATAAAAATCCACAAAACTTTTAACAAGAAATCTCATAATAGAAGTCATGTTAAGAAACGTGTTTTCCAAATTTTGGGACCAAAATGCAACATCAAACTGGCCATAATGGATAGAGATAATATAAAGTATAGTAATATGTGCATACATGCGTGAATGGTTATTTTGCAAGGATATTTGTCATCCCAAATCTGCCATGATATTCTCCAGTAACTCTAGTTGTGGATCAGCAAAAGCCAAGCCTGGCTCATTCTTCTAAACTATCAAAAGCCTGAACTCATTTCTCAAGGTGTTAGGGAGGATTTATATTTTTATTATCTTTCAGCTCAATGATGGATCCTTTCACTAGCTTCAATTATAGAGATTTTTTTTTTCTTTAATTTCTTTTGAGCTTATGAAGCTTCTGCTAGCTGAGCTTACCTTTCTCAAGGTGTTAGGGCAGTAAATATGTTTTGATAATTCTAGTAGTTTACTAATTTTTATTTTGCGGCAGAAACCTAAGCAAATGGTTATTAGTTGCTTTTATATAATTGGTTCATGTATCTTAATTTATGACACATTCATTTCTCTAACCTTTAAAATCTTCAGAGCAATGGATTTCTTGGTGGCATTGTTCAGAAACTTAATTGAGCATGAAGATTGGTCAATGTCACAAGCCTGTACAGATTCCTATAACAAGACTCTAAAGAAGTGGCATGGCTGGCTTGCTAGTTCAAGCTTCACTGTAATGTTCTTTTGATGCTTTTTTCCCCCTTTCGTATAATCTTGAAATTTCTTGGTAGAATCAGAACCTTTTTATTGTAAGATGTTGCTTCATATTGACCTAAGTCTGTCAAATGTCATATTTTGGACCATGAAATAGCTGTCATAGGAAATGCATTTTCTACAATCTTTGCTCTCTATCCTGTGAATATTTCGCAGTCTACTGTGGTGGGAAAGGCATTCATCTGTCCAAGTTATTATTTTGCTTATCCAACTTTTAGTAATTTAGAGATGTAGCATATCAAGGTACCAGGTTACTTCCCGATTAAATGATCTGAAAGATATTCTCAGCCTTGGAAAGCAATCAAATTCTGATTAAAATAAACTAAAACCGTATCTTCTAGTTCTATACAGTAAAATCTATTCAACTTAAATTAATGCAATTATAAGTCTACATTAATGTCTATTCAACTTACATAGTAATGTCTATTCTACTTAGTCTAGTTCCTTCTTTCGCCTGTCTCTATTTACTTTTTTTTTTTTTTCAATTGACTTTTTTCTATTTTAGGAGGCCTAGTGTAGTTTATGGTATCCAACGTGCTTTAGTGACATATTAAATATTTTACCTACAGGTGGCGATGAAGCTTGCTCCTGATAGGAAGAAATTCATGGAGGTGATACAAGGCACTGGTGATATCGGTGCTGACATAGAGAAGTTTTGTACTACCTTTTCTCCTATCCTTGAAGAAAATCACAAGTTTCTGGTAAAATTTCTTGGATAATTTTTTAGCTTATTGATGATCATTACTGACATTGATATAGATGGCCTGAAAAGGGACATTGAACTGTGTGCACTATCATGTTCTGCGTTAAGCCATATTTTGTTAGCAATATGTATATTATTATTAAATTTAAAAGGAATACGATATATATATATATATATAGTCTCATTATATAGCATTCCAATAATAACCCCTTAAAGTTCCATGAAGAAGACCCATATCAAGGTTTATAAACTTGCTCTTTTGGCACAGGCTCGTTTTGGCTTCGATGATATGAAGGCGTCATGAAGCATGGATTCATGATCAGAAATCTCCTGATGAGTGGCTCTTGCGTTCTCACTCTCATTTCTTGTTGAGTCTTTAAACTCCTTGTTTCCCTAAACAATCATTTACTTTAATCATGTACCTCAAGTTACTTGTTTTCTGCTTGGTGGTATAGAATCTTTGGATAAGTACAATTTGGTTTGGCTAGAAACAAACTTATTGAACTCTAGTTTCGCATGTGGCGAATTGGTTATATAAAAGTGATTATTCAGTTTTAAAAGGAATATGACTGTTCTTTACAACTATACGGTGATAAAAACAACATGAAATGCGTTTAACTTGTTCCGAATCGCATTGTGCTTTTGTCTATAGAATTTTGACCCAATGTCCGAAGCTGTTATTAACAACGAATTGGTTTTTGGCAAATGAAACTATGAATTTTTTAATTAACATAGAAGATTATGTTTAAATTATTATTTTTTGGATATATCAATCGGTTAATCCATCCTAGAGATGGTAATTTGAGTTGAATGTGACGGGTCAACCATTAAAACGGGGCGGTTGAGTTATACTTTTCAACCCACCAACCCATCTCAGCTCGCCCTGTTTAGTTGTGGGTCAAAATGGGTTGGAGGTGGGTCGGGGCGGGTTGGTCCGAGGGTCAGCTTTTTTTTTTACTAATAAGTAGTATTTTATTTGTTACTAAGTTTTTTATGATATGAAATTTTTTTTTATCTTAGTACTCCCCTAGAAAAAGTAAAGAAGAAAAACTTTATTTATTAAGGTCATGCATATATTGAGGACAAAATAAGTTCCTAAAAAATATTGGACTGAATATTAATATATATTTAGGTTTGAGATTGGAAAAAAACTAAAGGATTGTAAAATGAAAAATAAGAAATATTATAAAATTAATAAAATATTTTTTATTTTTTATTTTTTTATTTTTTAGGCGGGTTTACTGCCAACCCACCATAAAATGGGGTGGATTGATGGTGAGATGGGTCAGGCCGACCCATTTTGCCACCTCTAATCGATTGGTTTATTAATTCAATTTGAATACTGCTGAACCCATTGTAGAGGGTATCTCCCCAAACCATTACATAGATTTGTATATGTATAGAATGGGTTGATAATTGAAATATATCATGAGTAAGCATTCTTTTTCACTAAGATTTGGCATAAGAATATAGGAAAGTGTTCTGGTCGGCTCTTTTAGACTTAATAAGTTGGGCTCAATATTAATAGTTTACATCTAGAATTTTCTAAAAAACATCTCATAATGAGCCATAGAGGCTCATTAATAGAGGATTCCTCTTATCCCTACACGGCTGTCCATTGTACACTGACAGTCGGCACAACATAGCTTACGGCAGAAGTAAGACTTGGCATAGGTGGTACAACTCTTGTCCCCCACTCCTCATTCTCTCTTCCACATTTTGAGAGTGACATCTCCTCTCTAAATACCCCCTTCTCCTATTGAAGGAGTGTCTGATCATTTATTTTATTCATGAGATGTTACTCTGCAAAGATGTAAAGTCACATAGCCATTTACACTCCCCCTTTTAGTCATAATGTCCGGGAAACTCAATAGAGCTTTGGTCCATACCAATGTTACTAAGAATATTCCTAGATTAACATATTTTAACTCTTGAGGGATACATTTTGACTCTACACAGACAACACCAAACAATTCAAAAAAGATTAACTTATACTCTTACAAGAATAATAAGTTTTACATCTAATCATAGCGGTTAACTCCACTTAGTACTTACATTTAAAAACTTACATGACTAATAAATTAAAGCCATTCGATATAAATGAGATCAATGACTAATAAATTAAAGCCATTCAATATAAATTTTTTGATCAATGACTACATTATATTCTTCCGAAAAAACACTAATTATATTTACAAACTTGTTTATAACAAAAATTCAAAAAAAATTGTAAACGGATATTCACTGACTTATAAGTGTAAAACTTTATGCAAGGTAAGTTGATCCTTAATATATATAGCTGAAAACTCCGAATGATTCATTATCTTATCTTTGGTAATAATATAAGTTTTTTATTTAGGTTCACCAAACTCACAAATGCCATACAATTATACTTTTCAGACCGTATTTCTCGCACTTTGACTAAAAAAAGGTTTACAACATTTATCCCAAATATAGCCTAAGCACAGGAAAATTACACTGTGGATTCCCATCAAAAAACCTGTTGAGTTGCTGGTTTTGATTTGCCTTGGCCACTGGTTGTGGGGGCGGTAGATCAAAACCCAGTGCTTTCAATTCTGCAGTTTTTGACATTTTCTAACCTGAACTACTCTCCCTCTTCTTGGTTGGTTTGGTTGGATTCTCATTCCAAAACATCCAACCAACCAAGAACTTTTAAACTTGCAATACTTTTCTCCCATTTTGTCATGAATTTTTGTTCTTCATTGATATATGCTCGCGGGTTTGTGATTTCAACACTGGCAAGGCCAACAAAGTCATCATATGGTTGATTCAACATTTCTTGCGGAGGTAGCCACATTTAATTTGTTGTTTTTCTTCTATTCTTATCTCTCTCTCTTTTTTTATCTGTTTTTACTATAAAAATTAAAATAAAAATGAATCAACGTTTGAAATGAAGGTCATGCTGTGTTTTCGTTTTCAATTGAAATTGTCTATATCAAAATCTTAGTTGATAAACAGATTTCAGAGAATGTCACGTAGTCATGAGATGATATGATTGGTTGATAATGGCACAAGTTATTTTGAGGAGTGCCTCTGTGAAATGTTTATTCATGAGATGATAATAACATTGGTTGGTAATGGGATTGATGCAAAATGATTAAAGGAAAAAATATCATGATTTCTGTCGCAAAAAGATGTCGTATTGAACTTATTATAGATAACTTATCTGTAACAGCAGAAAAAGTGAACCCATGATTAAACGGTGACAACAGGAATTTATTTTATGATCTTTTTATCATTATTATTTTTTACCTTTCAGAAGTTTGTAGCTGGTTCCATTGAAGATTGAAAGCACCGGCACCTTTGAAGCGATTCATCTCTCTCTATATATATAATGGCGTCGTCAACCACAGTCAAAGGCCAGGTGAAAGGCCTCCTTAAAGGACTTAGATACATATCCCAAATATTTGGTAAGTGTATCTATCATCTCAAACGAATTAAATAATTTTTTTTTATCTTCTATTGATTGCATGCACCGAACTACTTTCATGCATCGCTTTTTAATTGAAAGTTATTTATACATTTCCAAAATTCTTATAAATTTGAAAATAAAAACGATAGTAATTTTGCAGACGAGGAGAATGAAGAAAAGGAGATACAAATTGGGTTCCCAACAGACGTTAAGCATTTGGCACATATAGGATGTGAAAATGCGAGCGCAAAAGCACCAAGCTGGGTAAATTTTTTCATTTTTCTCATTTAATTTATTGTCTTCACCAAGACCCAATTTGATTTGATTGTATTCTTAATCTGTAATTGGAGAAATTGTGCAGATGACTGAGTTTAAAGAAACATCAGAACCTTCATCAGGAGAACTAGTAAACTCTACTAATAAGATGCCAGAAGGTTTGAAAATGTCTATCTTATATGCTCATCTTTAATAGTGTTAGATTAGAATTTCAATAATATTGAATATTCATCTCTAATGCCTATCTTACATTTTTTTTTTCTATTGGATTCTGATTTAACTATAAATAGATAAAATAGACATAAAAAAAATGGGTTTTATAAGAATTATGTTAATTTTGTTATGTTATAGAGATTCATTTTGCGTGCAATTTTTTTTTTTTGCTAATATAAATAGATAAAATTTTTTTGTTTTCACATAAAAATAATCTCAAAAAGAGATACCCTTAATATTCTATGTGTTAATTTCATATCAATTATGTTATGTGGATGTGTATTGTGACACAAATGAGGAACTATGGTTTTGGTATTTTGTAGATAATGATGATAATAATAATAGTAAAGGTGATGGGAAGAAAGTGCATGTTCGAAAGCCTAGGCCGCGTTCTAGAGAGACCCAATCCTCAACGACTTCTCCGAGACGAGAGAGCTCCTCGGAAGGAACGAAGCAACACGCTCGACGACATCATTCCTCGGAATCTTCTAGAAGACAACATCACCACCACCACCACCATCATCAGCATCACTCATTGGAAGATGAGAATGCCCCAACAACGAAACATTCGCATCGCAGAAAGTCAAAGACGACAACGTCCGAGGAAAAGGATGGTTCAACGAGGAGGCCGTCCAGATCTAGAGAAACATCAAATGGGGAATCCTTAACTGATGCCTCTTTTACAGATCTTACCATTAGAGAAGAACGTGAGTCATAGTGGACCCACCAGATTCAGTTTTTAGAAAGAGAGAGAGAGAGGGAGAGAGAGAGAGATTTCAGGGGCAAGAATACTATTATTCTTGCATTATTCATTAATGAATTACATATTATATCATCCATCATCATATCTTGCTTGCTGTTGTGACTTCAATCATTTAAGGGTTTTATAATTCTCGTGATGAGAATTCATTTTTCCTACACACCATTTAATTTTTGTGCTCAGTACATATAATTTTTTCTATTTAATCACAAAATGGGAATTAAAGAAAACCCATCATTTAAAAAAATTTTCTTCAATTTTTTTGGGGGATTTTTTTTGTTACTGTTTATTTTCAATCCATTTGGATTTAATTGTAACAAAAAATTGAAGATAATAATTAATTCACATTTTGTTTGGATGGTGTAAAATATAATTTTTTGAAATATCAAATAAGGTGAAAAAATAAATTGATGTATACCGAATTTCTAAGTTGGTATAAATTGCATCTCTTGAATAAGAGTGAAAGTGCAAGTGTTCGGAAAAGTGATTTGTGCATGCATACAGAAATAGCCGTATGAAAAAGAAGGGAAAACACTATCAAATATAGAACAAAAGTAGAACAACGTACAAACAATCAATCGGTTCAAGTTTACTACATAATATTGAAAAAGAAAGAAAAAAACACCCAAAAAGACAATATTAATGCTGAGGTGCGAAATGATGAAATAAACTACAAATCACGTTTCCAGAAGGAAACAACACTTATCACATAATTGTACAAGCTTCTTTTTTTTTTTTTCATTTTTCAGTACAAGCAATTGAAGCTAATTTCCCACAACATTTTGTGGTTCCAGGTTCTCCTTGTTGGAGATTTTGAAAAGGGGATCCTTTTCACTTGTCTTCAGAGGAGAAAACCTGAGATCAAAAGTATCATCTGACCTCTTTTTTGTAGGTATTGGGGTTCCAATATGCTGGGAGAGCTCTCTTTGGTTTCCACAAAGAGTGAATATATTTTGAATTCTAAGTAGTCTAGAATCCTTATCATCATCCTCCAAACTTCCCTTAAAACAATAATCCTCTCTCTCTGAATTTCTGCTAGTTGCCAAGGAGCCTGCAGCACTAGGCTTGTCAACAGTACATACCCTCTTTTCCTCTATGACTTCTTTCTCCACTTCCTCTTCTTCTTCTTCCCCTTTATCTTCATGACCCTCTTCTCCATCTCCTTCTTCTTCTTCTTCATATACTGTACTAAGGCATGTTCTTTGACCCAAGTTTGGTGCACAAACATAAGCATCTTCTTGTACACCATTCAAGGTATTTGGACAAGGTGGATTTGAAAAGTCCTCAACAACTTTGTAATCACTCCTGCACAAAACTCCACCAACAATTTTCACTTCCCGGTCAGGCGGTTCTTGATCATCCATGTCCAAATCCATTGATTTCACCATTCCAGGATCGTCCTCACTTTTGTAAATACGCAATAGCCTTCTCACAAAACCACTTGACTCCACTTCTTTAGATTCATTTTCCTCATTACACCCTTTCCTTGAACATAGCTGCAACTCAATTTCTTCCAGTCTCTTTCTCAGGAATTCAACTTCCTCCTGCTGCTGCAATATCCTTTCTTCCATTCTCTTCCTTTCCTGTTCAACAAACTCATTGGTCATTCTTTGGCACTCTTCCAACTTCTTTTCCAACTCTTGTCTCAGAAGCCGGGTTCGTTCATTTACCTTCAAGTTAATCTCCTCCTCACTTGGAGGAGTTCCTTTCTTTTCTGTAATGTCGAGTTTAGTTCTTAACAAGGCAACTTCTTCCTCTTTCTTCAAAAGCTTTTTGTGTGCTTCATTTCGCTCTTTCTCTCTTTGCTTGTTTTCCATTTGTAGCTTCGAGATAAATTCATCCATTGCAGCAATTCTTGACCCCAAAATGACTGCAGAAGAAGATTCATCATCCTTGACTGGGGGTGTATGAGGGCCACGAACTATACATTTTGCTTTCGCTCCATATTCAAGTGTAGTGATCGTCTTGTGTATCTCCTTAGGATCGGGACTTGCACATAGTATCATTAAAATTTTTGACTTATCATCTTCAAAGGAATCCTTAAAAAGGGAAAACAGAAAAAGTGAAACTAGGAATAACAGAGAACAGGAATCCAACAACTTACTCAAAAAAACAAGCATTACCTGCAGAAGCATGGTAAGTTTGCTATCCCTAAAAGGCACATGTGAATCTCCATTTGCAATGGACTCGACCACTCTCTTCAGTGCTGTATTTCCTTGATTGATTTTTGCTGTCTATAATTTCATTGACAGTATAATTAATCAGCATAGAAAAGGCAGATTTTAGGAATAACATAAACATGGCAAAAAGTTACCTGCATTTTGGCCTCAAATCCAGTTTGACCAGCTTGTTCAATATTTTCTGATCCTGCCATGTCTACAAGCATTAGCCGTCCTCCCACAGTTGGGACATCAAGGATTACCTGATCAGAATGGAAGAGATGTCATTAGTTACCAATCAAGGAAACTTAATTTTTTTTATCAGAAGCACCTTCCAAAGCAACCATATACCATGCAGTGACTTCTAGAACTCCTGTCATTACAAAGTGTGCTTTTAACAATCCTTCGCTTCTCCACTTTCTGAATTTCTTTTGAGATCTTCCCTGCTTCATTTCCAGATATATAGGTTGCATTCTTAGCCTTTTTCCCCATCACTTCGAGCTTCACCTACAAGTAAAATGGAAAAAGTAAGAAAGTGATGCCCATATTAACTAAAAAACAATGGTTCATTATTTATAAAGAAACTTGGTATACACCACCCCAAAAGCTAACTTAAAGGATGAGAGTGCCCAAGGCATTAGTTGTTCATCCAATCAATGTGGGACTATATATCTCAACATGCCCCCTCACACTAGAGTGGATAATGCAATCAATGTGGGACTATATATCTCAACACGCCCCCTCACACGAGAGTGGATAATGCAACAGTGGAGGGCTCTGATACCATGTAAAGAACCTTGTGATACACCACCCAAAAAACTAACTCAAAGATGGGAGTGCCCAAGGTCTTATAAAGGCCACATTAGTTGCTCATACAACCAATGTGGGATTATATATCTCAACATTATTGATTTGTAAAACTAGTCCACATAAACATGGTTTTCGTTAAAAAAAATAAAAAAAATGGATAAATGTTTTATTATGATGATGGTGGTCATGTATGAGTACAAATAAGAGAAACACTGCCCTTCCAAAACAAGCTTTTAAGAGAAACACCAAGAAATATTTCTACAGAAGTTTTAAACAGCCTTTGTTAACTTATGTTTTTTCCAGACAAGACTCGTCTTTTTGGTTGCAAAGAAAGCATACCAACAGGGGGGGAACATTTTCTGAAGTGAGAAATATCTTACAAGCCCTCTTCAGATAGAGAAGCATATAATCATACAGCCAAGAAAAAATGGAAAGCAAACTCAGACACAAAATAAATAAACTTAGCCACCCAAATATGCACAAGTCCTGAAAATGAGTACCAACATATAAATTTCAAGGTTATGCAATGAAACTCAGCCAAATAAAAAACCTAAAGCAAAATCCCAGATATGATCTGAAGCACATCAACCAACATAAATTATATTACCTTTGAAGAACTGCCTTTAGGCCACCCAAATCCAAATCCCCCTCCTCCTCCACTGGTGGACAAGAGATCATAAATCTCCTCATTGTAAATCTCCAAGACAGTGACTTGAACAAAATTTCCCAACCCAAGATGCTCATGCTCTCCCTTTGAATCACCTTCTCCATCTGCATCCCCATCTCCAAGAATGTCCCTCAAAGACCTATACACAATCCCTGCCTGCTTTGAACACCCAAACATGGTGTGACTCTTGCCAGAACCAGTTGGCCCGTACATCATGATGGTGCACTTTTCCCCTAGCTTGACCCCATGGATCCTTGATTCCACAAATTTCTTATAGAATGCATCCAAATCCTCATCCTCAGACACAGAAACCCCATCAAGAGTGAAGTCCCGGTACCCAAAATCTGCGCGAACCCGGATAGAACTCAAGTTTGAATTGATCTGAAGAACCGATAAAGGCTTGTCCTTTCGATCTGGGTAGTCACGGATTCTGGCAATGACTTCAATTGGGTGTTCAGGAGGGGCCTCTTTGATGGCAGTGGAATTTGGATTGGGAGATGGATGTGATAGTGGTGTTGCTGTTTTGAGGCCATTGAAGTTGAGGCGGTGCTTGGAGTGTGGAGTTTTCAACTGGGTGGAGTGGTTCGGTTTGGAAGAAGGGGTGGGAGCCATGTACAAAGAATGAATGTCACAAAACCCAGAAAGAAAGAAGAAGAAAGATTTAACCTTTGAGGTAGAATCTGTAACCCAATTGAGAAAAACGAACGAGAAAGTGCAAGAAAAGCTAGAAATGAAGATGATGATAGAAAGAGAAAGAAACACGGGACGGGACTCTGAAACCAGGGTTTTGAAATTTCAACCAAAATGTAGCCGTTACAATCTAACGTCCATATGTGTTCTATTTATATTATTTTCAGCTGAGAAAATGACTCTCTTCCAATGGATTGAATTTCGAATTTCGCATTATATATGTATTTTCTTTTCTTTTGGGTCCTGAAATAATGTTTAAAGGACAATAACTTCAAAAATAAAATAATTTAATAGGTTTAGCACATAAAACATGATAAATAAAAAGTTTTATATTTCTCATTTAACATGACAATTCAAATTTTCCTACACACCCTTCGATTTCCGTGCTGATACGGAACCTACATCTAAATTTTTGTGTACACAATTTCTTTGTTTTTTATCTGTTACAACATGATTTCAAAAATATGAAAATATAAAACCCATAAATAAATTTGGGGATTTATGAATATTATGTCATGATAAAGCTTCCGCCACTTTCACAATACAAGTGGGCTCCACCAGTTTTTATAAAAAAAGGGAAAATTGTTTATCCTTTTAAATGATACAACTTATATCTTTTCACTCTCACAATACCCACTCCTTTATTTTTTTGTCAACTCTCTCCTCCTTTTTATCTAAAAAACACAACTTTACATCCTTTAAAATGATACACACTTTACTCATAAAAAAAAATAAAAAAAAAATGATGCACACATATGTACACGAAACAACGGTGGATTTTATGTAATATAACCAAATGATTTCCCATAACTTTTAATAAAACCAAAGGTCCTTATGTGATCAAATCGGATTAATCGGCTAATAGATGAACCGATGGATATATAATTTTTTTTTTAAATAAAATCTTACTTTCATAATTAATATTTATAGAAATTTTTGAGATTAATTTCAAAAGAATTTATTTTTATTTTAATTACTTTTTAAACATGACTAAATCGTTTTGATATTTTTTTTATAACACTAGCCAGCAAGAGTTAATATGGCTTTTATAGCTTACCAAAAAAAAATAATATATGGCTTTTATATGTTTTTATTTTACTTTTAGACTTTGATGAGAATTCTAGTTATGAGTTTCACACTTATTTAAAAAAAAAAAAAGATCTGTACACAAATTGAAGGGTTATAATATGAGAAAACATTTCTCATACAACATGAGAAGTGTTTTTTTTCATTCTCATGTGATGTAGTAAATAAAATTATCTCCTACACATACATAAAAATGTGTGGTATATTATGTTTTATTTTTAATGACGTGAAAACCAGATCTTTAACAAAAATGTACTAGCAAAACTGTATGGTAAGTGTATCTCGTGGCATGCATTAGATGTATATATAGGAAAAGTGTACTAGCAAAACCAGATCTTTATGAGAGTTATATGATAGGAAAAGTGATTGTGTTATGTTATAGAGATTCGTTTTGCTGCCAGAGTTTTTTTTTTTTTTTGCTGTGGGCCCCACATAATATTGTGTGTGTAAAATAATTTTTTTCCTACAACATAAGAAAAATATTTCCCACTATATATAGGAATGGTTTTTTTTACCCTTTTGTCCTTCATTAATTAATTAATAATTATTTTATCCCTTATCCAAAACTATCCATCAATCTGTCCCTTTTTAATCGATTAACTTGAATATTTAATCGATTAAATGGTCAAAACCTGCAAAAATGATTAATCCGAGATTTAATCGATTACATATCTTTTTTAATCTATTAAGACGAATATTTAATCGATTAAATATTCTAAATGAGCATGAAAGCATTGATTGAATGAGACAATCAAGGAAAACTAACATCCTTTTGGTACCTAGAGATGCTTCCGACATCTCAGAGCACGGACATGCAACATTTTGAAAAATTTGCGTCCGACACGCGATCATCATTTGGGTACACGCGATCAACTCTCCGACACGTTTTTCCGACACTCAATCAACCTTTTCCGACATGCGGTCAACGCTCGGACACGTTTTTTTTTAATTTTAATTATTTTATTAACTAAATATTAAAAAAAATTATAAATTAATTTTATTTTTGGTGATATATAATTTAATTTTTTTCTATTATGAAATTTGACATAAAAATTAACAAAGTACGAAAAAAAATTATTTTTATTTATGTTACGAAATTTAGATATTTGATTAGTTATATGACTTATTATAGACTCTTATATGTATTAAATATAAATTATATTATATATATTAAAAAATTTATTTAATATCAAAAATCGTTAACTTGTTTAGTCGATCAAATCTCCCTATTTAATCGTTAAATCTCTCATACATAAGGTTGTTCTTCTGACAAGGAGGAAGATTTAATCAATTAAGAATTTAATCGATTAAATCTTCATTTGACATAATCGATTAAATATTCAATGAATCGTGTCGGTGTGTCGTGTCTAATTAATGAGGGGCGTGTCTCGTGCCAATCAATGGTTATGATTTTCGCAAATTAAACTCATTAGTTAATTATTAATTACAATAAATGATAACCGTTGATTGACGGAAATCAACGGTATTAAGATATGGTTGTAAATTTTTTTTTGTAAATATAAGCTTCCTCCTTTATAATTTTAGAATAATTGTTGCCAAATTCCATTGCTTACAAAAAAGATAGAGTAGAGCCTGGGGCAAGAGTAGGACAAAAGTTATGTGTGTGGGAGGACATCGGGTATCATTTAGAAAAGAATGTTTAGAGATATTGTCATTTCATAAAAGAGCTTTCAGGTGCACTTCAATTTAAAAATGATAATACCTGAAGTTTCATGCATCACCAAGATGGATGGAGAGGTTAGTTTGTCTAGAAAGAGAGGTTAAAAATTAAAATGCCCTTATACCCATCTAGGTAGCATTTTATTTTTTCCATTGCAAACCTTCAATCAAATAAACAGTTCTGAAGCACCATCTCATCAAAACCCTCTTGATAAAAGGCGAAACAATACGCTTAGGCTAAAACTAACAACATAGCATTTAGTAACAAAATAAGAATACAGAACAAGCTAATAAGGATTGTAAAAAGGTTTAGAAGGCGTCAGTTACATTAATGCATGAAGATATAAAATTCTGAGAAGCTAATGGCTCTGAAATTATCAATATTCGTAACACCACTACTACTTCAGTTTTGCATATTCACCATAAGTCCATAACTATATTTCACGAGTCAAAAAATAACACGGTGTTTGATACTATAGTGATCATTAAGCTTGAAAGCGATTGTGATTTCAGCAAGGAAAAGGAGTTGTGAATGTAAGACTCAAATGTTTCTTGACCAAGAAAGAATGGCATACAAATTTTATTGAATTCGAGGAATCATATAAGAAACCAATTTAAGATGAGAACGATTACACGTAAACTAGATTAAAAAAAGCGTCTAAGATGGAAATTAAAATTTAAGATGTAATTTGTCCTTACCTCAAAATAGGAGACAAAGCAAAAAGGTTGTGAGCATGAATTTAAAGAAATGGCTCAAACCAGCGTCAGTTGCTCATTGTATCCAAAGAATATTACATTTCACATAGTATCCAAAGGACACATTGAGGACAAATAAGGATCAGGTGCATAACACTGCAAAGAAGTACTTCATTTTTTTTTTTTCTTAAGAAATTATGTTCTTCAAAACTTTTAAGGGCAAAAGAATGGATTTGAGTTTGATTGCTGGAAAGGATTTTAGTTATGGTGAAACAAACATAGGACATATTTGTGCCATGGAAAACATTAGAGGGAAAAAAAAAACTATATCAAATCAAACAGAGACTAAAACTGAAAAGTAGTTCTCTCCACAGTGAATTTAAGTGTTCATATCTAAATCTCTCCAAGCATTATTCCTTAAAGATGAAATATGTTACATTTAAACAAAAAGTAGCCTGTTCGCTTAGAGCTACATAGTGTGGTTTACTTCCATCAGTATATCCATGTTACAATATTGAAGAACTTGTAACAAACCCTATCAGAAAACAAAGAACAAAAAGCAAAAGCAAAAGCAAAAATGGAAAAAATAAAAAAGATTACAGACAGTGATGTTGGAGGGTTTTTAAGTCCAACAGAGAAAATGCATAGTGCCTTCACCAGGAACTCATGAAATCACAAAGACCCTTAGCTCTCCTCTATCTCCTCTTGTGAGGCGGGTATCCTTGTCAAGATATGTAACTTCGAATTCACCACTTCCTGTATTAGATGGAGGCCTGAATGCATCTGGAATTCGAGGTAAGTCTAATGGTGGCAACTGTGACAAATTCCCAGTTGTCTTCACAGTGGTTTTCTCAAACACTATCTTGATCTTTGCAGATCCTGAGACATTACAAACCCACACACCATAAAAAGGCAGTTTCAACTCTCAAGACTGTATAATACTACAATTCTCATATTTGACAAATAGTAGTAATCATGCAACAGTAACTATGCATATATGCACATTACAAAAAAAGAGCATAAAACCAATCTATGAGTTCAAATTTGTGAGCTAATGTGGCTGTTACTTCGAGGGGTGGTAGGGGCCATGGAGCACCCAATTGAAGCTCCACTATATTATCAAAATCTTTGCTCAAGATGTCAATTCGTTGAAAAACCTATCAGCAAAACAAAGCATGAATGCAATAAATATTACACATTTTTTAAACTTGTTATTGAATTACATTTTGGAGACAAAAGCATATGCATAGGAATCAAATCAAATTAGATCAATCTAACATGTTACTCAGCCTCAGCTGCAGGTCAAAATGAATATATTTCTTCCGGGCGAAAAAATAAAGAGCAATCATCACAAATATGTTTTCATTAAACCAACAGTTGACAATGAGAATCGGAGGAACAAGGGCTTTTATGATAATCTACAACTTGGTCAACTAATATGCATCATTTTTAACTTGGAAGGTTTCCTACTCCAGAGAACATGCAATCAAACAAAAACAAATTAACATAATATCATAATATGTGGTCAGTAACAGACCTGTCCAAGAGTTATAGGAAGAAGCCTTCCCGTGGGAGGGCCAGGACGGCTCCCACCTAGAGTGCGAGACGAAAATGCACTGCTATATATCAGTTTCCATCTTCCTTGCAATTTATCAAGGTCAGGTGAGAGATCTACTAATCCTCCAGCAGCTTCAAGTTCCTTAGCCGCATTATCTGCCTTTCGGAGATCATCTTCATTTGCAGCAAGACCTCTATTTAGCCCAGAAACAGCACTCTGCTTTAACAACTTCAAGCATAAGAAACAAGTTATAGAACACCCCCCCCCCCCCCCCCCCCCCCCCCCCCCCCCCCCCCCGCCCCCCCCCCCCCCCCCCCCACCCCCCCCCCCCCCCCCCCCCCCCCCCCCCCCCCCCCCCCCCCAAAAAAATAAAAAAAAAAAAAAGGGAAAGAGAAGAAAAGAAAGAAAAACATAATGAAAATTGTAAGTTCACTAGTATTCCAAATCAATTTCTGGCCATTGCTTTATGTACTATGTAGTTGTGAACATTATTTATTTCTCACAATCTTAAATAAAGAGACTATCCATAAAACTGTAACCAGAGATATCATGATGCTGGCTAGGGAGGAACAATGTGTCTATCAACTAGCTTTTTGTTGAGCCTACAACCATCTGCAACCTAAAATCAAGCTCAAAAACGATTGTTCTCAAACTTTTTGGCATTTTACCATCCGAGGACCAAGAAAAAATATTTAGACATGGAAGTCAAAATAGATAAATTCAACTTATTACTACAATTACCACATAGTTTTTCCCTCTTATGAGTTTTAACTAATCACACACTCGGCATGACAATAGTTCTAGTTACTCAAGAAATTCATCATTTAATTTGTCAACACAACAATCAATAAGGCAGTTTCAATCAAACAACTCACTATTCCAACAGCACGCAGAAGGACAGCAACAAGTGTAAAAGAGAGCCAAATCAGAAGGGATACGAAAATAAGAAAAATGTAAAAGAAACCGAAATTCACATCCAAAACAAGCTAGTAAGATATTGTAAAAAAAAAAAAAACGGTTGGAGAAAAAGAAAAAGAAAAAGGAAAAACCCACCAGCAGATTGAGCTTTAAAGAAGAGATAGGATCAGAGCTAGCGTCCCTTGAGTAACCAGAAGAAGTTGGAGGAGGGTCAGCCACATAGGCCTCATCCACAGCAGATTTAACGACAAGGAAGGGCCTGAGATAACGCCTGCGTTGTGAGGTTTGAAGGTTACCCTTTGGCTTGAGAACATGGATGTTGCAGCACGGAACAAAACTCCTTGCAAAGGAAGAAGAAGAAAACGGTAAGGAGTGAGAGAGAGAAGATGCAGGGTGAGGAAGAAGGTTGAGGGATGCCATGAACATGCAGTAGATTTTAAATGGGTGGCTTTGAAAATTGAAAGTGTGGAATTTGGAAGAGATTATTGGAGAAATATGCAAATTGAGTATGTGAATGAGAATTGTGTGTAAGAACTAAGAAGCATCACGACACAATTCACAAGGACAGGAAGAGTTCGTGTACTTTTAATTGTTCGCCACCTATATTGCGCCACGCAATGCTGATTGCTGAATGCTGTCTCATTTTTCAATCTCCTCTCTCCAACTAGGATTTTAGTTGACTTGACTTGCAATATATACTCTAATACTATATCATTATTTATTTAATAATTGGGATATTCCTTGTTCTGGTAAATTCACTTGATTTGAAGCATATTTATTTATGATGTCCCCAAGCCAATTCAGCCCATTCAATTGGGATCATGTACTGAATTTGTGGGCAAAACAGCTTCTGGGCTGGGCTGCAACTGAAAACTTGTGTCATATTAATATTTGTAGTGAGTATTTTAAAAAATTAAATTTAAGTAGATTAATTAGAAAAAATTAAAATCAAGAAAGAGGTATATTTGTGATATACCCCTTGAAGATGAGTCGTTGAGCTTTGTTAAATGATATACATATTTGTGATATTTTTTACTGAGATTTGCTATCTCCTTCAGATACATTCTTATATTGATAGTTTTGCATAGGTGACTAACCTGTTAATTCTTATTTTATTTTTTTTGATAACATTAATTCTTATTTTATCTAAAACCTGTTAATTCTAGCTCTCAGTTCTTTTCTCTTCTGGACTGACCACTATTGACTCAATATATTTGGCCCGGCCTGCAAAGGAACATGAAGAGATCATATATTTATTTTTTCGTGGTGAACAGTGAACACATGGATCATGGATCTTAAAGCAGATAATCTTTCACCTCCTATATAGCTTACTACATTCGTGTACTGGAGCATGTCTTCACGTACAGAGGACAAAATGATTATGACTCATCTCTCTTATTATGAAAGAATATTTTTCATCTATATATACCCATTTTTAACAATTATAAACATTTTTCATGTCCTGAAAAAATTTAATTAACATATATAGTTAAGGAAAATATTATTATAAAAAATAAAATAAAATAAAATAATATAGTTATTAAGTTTAAATATGAATATTTCTATTATACTTCATGATATTATAAATATGTTTAATACTTTTAATCATATATTATTTTTAAAATATGTAGATTATAATTTTTTTAAATAAAATAATTTAATATTTACTAAACTTTTATTCATTGAATAAAAAAATCATAATCATAAATATTTAATTTAATCCACCCATAATGGTGGATAGGATAATTAATATTCATTATTCAGCGTTGCTGTTTACAGCTGTTTCTCGTCCATGTGCTTTGGTCTGTTTTCGCTTTGCTACTGTACTATGGACCAATTTCATTATTTTGTGTTTGGGGTGGTCAAGCATGTGTAGGCCCAATTTCACAATAGCTATGGTTTTTCAAAATTCAAAGTGTACTAGTTTACAAAGTATATAAATAAAGGTGGATAGTATATAAATAAAAGTGTATCTACCTTTGATTTAATTTAAAATACATCATAACTTTTAACTCACTAAAATTTAAGATTAGGTAAAGCTATATATATATATATATATATATATATATATATATATATATATATATATGGTCAGGATCATTTTACACCAGTGTAAGTTACACTCTTAATCTTGTCCGTTAATCTCACTTATATCTAAGGGCTCAATTTTTTTAATAATGTGAGCCATTGGATACAAGTGGATCAATGGTCAAGATTGAGTGTAAGACTTCTAACTCTTACACCGGTGTAAGAATATTTTGTCCTATATATATATATATATATATATATATATATATATATATATATATATATATATATATATATATATATATATATATATATGGGGTAAACATTTCTCAAGCAGCTTGAGATAAGTTTATCTCCGGCTAGCCCCAAAACTACGTCGTTTTGATTAATGGAGGGTGTTTATGTAATTTTAGGTTAATTAATGAAGGGTGTTTCAGTAAAATGTATATGATATAAAAATAAATAAAATTACAAAAACACCCTTCATTAATCAAAACGACGTAGTTTTGGGGCTAGCCGAAGATAAACTTATCTCAAGCTGCTTGAGAAATGTTTTTCCCTATATATATATATATATATAGGGTAAAATGTGTGTCATTTTAAATGATGTAAAGTTGTGTCATTTTAAGAGAGAGAAAGAGATAAATAAAAGAGGAAAGAGTTGACAAAAAATAATAAAGATGTGGGTCCCACCTCTTTATGAGAGTGAAAAATATAAGTTGTGTCATTTAAAAAGACAAACATTTTTTCCATATATATATATATATATATATATATATATATTAATGGAGCACAAGATAAGTAGTTGGATATACTTCCACTTATTCCGCAGAGTTTCATCCTAAATAAACGCTATATTTTAGGCAAAAAAATAAGGGAAATACTATTCTCATCTTACATGAGATAGTTATCTCATTTTGTCTCACTTCGAAAACCATATCCCTTCTTTTTTGCTTTTTAATGGTGGACCCCACTTGGATTCTCTTTATAGTATAAGATAGCTAGCTACTATCATGTAACATTAGATTAATATTCCCCAAAAAAAACAAACATGATATTGTTATGGACTTAATAAAGGTAGAAGGTACAATAAAGAATATCAGAAAAGGAATGAGATCTTCTATTAATGATGATTTTATCCAGACAGTTAAGCAGTTAAATTTGGGTCCCCAATATTCCTAATAGGTCAGAAGTACATTTAATTCATCTATAAATAAGGAGTTAAGCCAGTAAAGTACTCACAATTTAAACCCCCTCTCTCATCTATCATTGTGCACACACATCACTTATAGTGCACAAGTAATCCGCTATGCTAATCTCTAAGGTATCTCTTCTATAAATACCTGAGAGTGTTGAGATATATAAAAACTATTAATATAGCCTAACTCAACAGCTTAAGTTTTTTGATTGAATTGATTCTTTACATGTTATCAGAGCCTCGTGTCCCTGGTTCAATACTCGCTGCCCCCCACTTTCTTACGAGTGGAATTTCTTTGTGCACGGATGAGTGGGCTCTCGTGTGAGGGGGCGTGTTGAAATATATAAAACCATTAATGTAGCTCGGGTTCAATCCTCACCGCCCCTATTTTATTTCTAATGAAATTTCTTTCTTCGCACATATAGATGGGTCTGTGCATTATCCACCCTTCAAATCCAATTAGTTCTCATATAAGGGGCATGTTGAGATATATAAATCATTAATTTAACCTCACCCAATGATTTACAGATAGAGAACACATATATCCAATACATATCAACCATTAGGTTGGAGAAGTATCCTGATTTATCATATCGAAACAGATACCTCCAAATAGTATCTGTACTCATATTAGATATGTTTCTGAATCAGACACTTCACGAACACGTGTATGACTGAAGCACTTGCTACAAGTGCAATAGAATAGACGAGGCTTGTGTAATAAGAAGCTCCAATGCATTTTGCTTTCAACCTCGTATTCTATGACGGCACAAAACATCATTGTTATTAATTTCATTTAAAATAAGATATCTTGGCATTAGTTTAGTCAACTGAAATGAACATTATGCAACTGATAAATGTATTTACCAAAATTTTCATCCATAAATACTCAAATTAATTAATTACCCTTTTTTATTTGACTAATTAATTACATTTGTGACAAGTTTAATTTATGGGAAAACATTTTCTCATGTTACATGAGAATTCAATTATCATGTTGTGATCCTTCGATTTGCGTGTAAAAGTTTTTCTTTTCTTTTTTCTTTTTTAATAATTGTGGGTCCCACCACTAGTTGAGTCATAACATGAGAATTGAATTCTCATGTAATATGAGAAAATCAAATCCCTTAATTTATATGATATACATGTGCTTAATCGAGGGAGGACTTAGGCAGTATAATATTCGCCGGACGTGATATTAGCTATCATATTAAATGTATTTGTTGTGTGCAAAACAGGGACGCTGATATTGGAGAATATACGTCAAAAAGTCTTGGGGCGCTGATAGAAATAGAATCATCTGATAAAATAGAGATACGCCGGGAAAAAGCAGATTATAATTTCTCCTTTTTTGATGTAACTCTTAAGGAGGAAATTAAAAAAGGCCACGCAGTTTATCAAAAAAATAAAATAAAAAAAGTCACGCTAACGCATCAATAGTTTATGAAAAAAAAATATTTATCATTTTAAAAGTATATAACCTTACCTCATTTTAGATCTTAACAGTTAATTTTTGTTAATCAACGGTTATAATTTAGTGGATCAGAATTATTAATTTTTGTTTTTGTAAGCCAAAATTATTAATTAATTAATAATAAGTTTACCCCATTAAGTCTGATTCAGTAAATTATAATCATTGATGTTATAAAAAAAAAATTATAATCATTGATTGACAAAAATTAACGGTTAAGATTGAAAATAACACAAAGTTATTTATTTTAAAAAGACAAACTTTTTTCCGTAGTTTATTATAGTTTAAGTTTTAAAATTATAAATTAGTACTTATATATATTAATGAATTGTTTACTCTAAAAAATTCAAAGAAAATTACTTATTCCTTTTCCAACCAAATGAAATATAAAAGATAACATATATATAAGCAATTGCTAGCATATGATTAACATGATCATGTTTTTCAAAATTAAAGCACATTAAAAAGATAATAAGAAACCCTTTAACTACCAAACTCTCACAAATTTTTTATTTATTTATTTATTTTATCTTATTATTTAATCTTTTTTTGTACTTATTTTATTTCACGACCTTTAATCCCTTGAGTCAGTATCAAGAGTAAACTAAAGCGGAATCAAGGCCTCTCATACCATTTTGTAACACTCCATAATTTTAACAATTTTTAAAATATTCTCATAATAGCAAAATTTTCCAAAATTCACATTTAATTATTTATTAAGATCTCATAAATATTGCGGAAACTAATCTAAAATCAATTTGGAAAAATATTGCCTCCGACCCCGTACCTGTAACATGAACAAATGCAAGGCTAACTTAACTTTATCATACTCTTACTAAAATATATTCAATATAGATATTTTAAATTGTAAAATGTAAATCCAAAGTCTAAGATTAACTTAAAAATATCTTATACAATTATCAAATCATAAGCATATTCGCTCTTAGCTTGAAATGTTATCCTCATTGTCCATTGCTAGCTCCCATCTTCGAAACCTACTTTACTGAGGGACTCTGCTCCCCCGAAGGATTAGAGTAGCACACAAACACAAACATTCAGTAAAAAACTGGTAATCCCAATCCAAAACACAATAAAGAATAATCATAACTCAATCAAGCATCATAATCAACTCAAGCAATAATCCAAATATGTCATTTAATCTTATTAAGTTTTATTTGATTTCATTTAGTTCACTTAATGGGAAGAGAATCATGGCAGACCCGAGAGTCCCTATTATCAGTCTAATAACATAACTCGGGAGATCCTGTTTCAGTCACTTATAATCAAATTTGGCAATCATTAAATCCTAGTGTGCACACATCTCCCCAAAGTTGCTACTAGTATCTAGGGAGACCCTATTGCCAGGTACCACTTTGGGAAGAACAAATAACATATTTTTCACATCATATAAATTTGAAGGCATAAAACACGAACGTTGTATTCATCACTTTCAATAAGTACCATCCTAAAAGCTATATTCTCACTATTATCTTATCACAATCACACACAAATAGGAAACTTAAATCTTATCACAAACAACATATTTGGAAAATTTCATCAAAGGGTTTACATAATTTCCACATCAATTATCTAAGAGTATAATTTCCAAATCAATTATCCAAGAGTATCATAATTTCCATGTCAAATATCCAAATATAAATAATTATATAATTAATTTTGATATTTTCTAGAGGTTATAGTTCTAAACAATATGATTAACCTAAAAAAATTAAACCCAATAAAGTTCCTAATAATATTCATTTAATTAACCTATATATAGGGACTAGGATTATCTGGACTCCGTGTTTGATGACTTTTAGGGAGGAGAGCGAATTTAGAGAGGGGAAGCACAATTGGTAGCAAAAAAAAAAAGATAACAATAAATTTTTTTAAAAAACGGAAATAAGAAGAAAGAGGAGAAGGGGAATAGAGAGGATCTAGGGAATAGGGATTGGAAGTGATTTGTTTTGTTTATAATGGGTTTATTATCTATCATGTAATATGATCTTATAAAATTTCCTACACACACAATATTTTGTGGGGCCCGCAGCAAAAAAAGAAAAACTCTGGCACGCAAAATGAATCTCTATAACATAACACAATCACTTTTCCTACAACATAACTCTTATAAAACTCATTTATAATTGAAGTTTCTTTTACCAAGTTGGGTTCATGATATGAGCTTTGTTGTCAATAATTGAATTTGTTTCCTTATAGAATTTGTTTCCTTTTCTTCCTGTAATTATTTGTTTCCTTTTTTTCTTTGGATTTCTTTCCTTTTAGTTTTCCTACGGGCGCATGATATTGTATCTTGTATTATATATACACAATTCTATATACAATTCTTCTTTTTGTATTTATTAAATAGGATATTGCTGACTCATGGCTGATTCATAGGATATCGTTGACTCAATATTATTATGCACATTCTAATATTTTTTTAATTTTATTATTACTATTAATTTTTTGTTTGATAGCCAATAGACCACAGCTCCAAAAATAAAATAAAGACAGAAGACCAAAACAGAAATAGAAGCTACTGGATCACCAGAGCTCGCAGCCTTCTCAATCCAGTAAGATCAACTAGATAAATAACATGAATGTCAGATGGTGGTTCTTTCATAAAAAAGATATTGCACAGGTCATCCAATCTGCTCAAACATTTCCTTCCTTCTATGTGTGGTTAATTATTACTATTAATTTTATTATTACTATTTTTTGTTATTATTATTATTATTATTAATTTGAAGTATTAAACTACTTGAATTGATTTAGTGGTGAGGAGTTAAGGTAATTTGCATGAAAATCATAGATTCAAATCTCAATACTCTCATTGTATTAAAAAAAAAAAAAAACTAACAGCGGTTAATTGATAGAACTGAAAATGAATTTAAGTAAAAAATAAGGAGAATATATTCAGCTTATGCACAGAATTAAATGCGTCCTTTAATATTAGGAGTTTCCTTGAAGGAATAGATTTATGAACTGTCAATACCTGGAATCTTTTTTTCAGAAATTGAATACAAATAAATAATAATAATTCATGATTGGTAATGACACAGAAATGTACCTCACATAATTGTTTTTTATATGACAAGGAGAAATAATTTTTTTTAAAACTATATAGAGAAATATATTTTTCATGTTATTTGATACAAAATCATCTCATATAATACATAAAAAATAAGTGGGACCCACTATAAAAGAGAGAGAAAATAACTTTCATTCACTTTTTATGTATTACATGAGAGAACATTAAAAAATATATTTCCCAAGTATATAATATAAAAAATATGGGCTTATTGTCTCAGTAGTCATCATTAATCATCGATGGTAGAAGAAACCGTCTAATTGGGTGCAATGGAAAATTTAGAAAAGGTTTAAATTATTTTGTACAGAAAAGGCTCATGCTTTAAATTTGTACAGTTTTTCTTGAGTGAGAGGTATGGGTTTTTTTTTGGATACAGAGTATGTATGGTTTCTGACACCTGTCTTTGGTTATTAATGTAAGAAAAGCAAGCACTGTCTATAAGTACACCACCATGGGTTGATTAAATTAATCGTAGCTAGCATAGAGAAAGAGAAAGAGAAAGAGAAATGAAGAGAGAGTGTCATCCTTTACTAAAAGGTGGAAGAAGAGGAAGAGGAGGCAAATACATACATAATTTTTCTTCAGCTCAGATGGAATCATTAGGAAGCATATGTGAGGCACTCTTGCCTCCTCTTCAGTTGGAATGTTTGGACACTCACACTATGGATAACAACAACCCAACAACAAACAAGGCTGTGAAGTTCTTCTGGAAAGCTTCTGCATCTGAATTCTCTGTACCTGACCAGGTACCACTTTCTTGTCTCTTTCACCGTCACAAAAAAGTTGTCTTTTTTTATTCATTTTTTTTTGCTTTTTGCTTTTTATCATTAACAAAATATTCATCACAGAAAGATAATCAACTGCATAATTTCCCTCAGTGATTATGGAAGGGGTTTCCTGCGAATACATTATTGGATTTATAATTCAGACAAAAAAATTAGTGGAAATTAATAACACATTCTTCCTTGTATTTGACAAACAGAAAAGTTTGAGATCATATCTTGAGCTTCATAATTTCCGAAATGCTCGAGTGCAGAGTGTAAATTAGAAATCTTGACATTTGTATTATTAGTTTTTGTGTTTATCATCTATCATTTTGTGGGGTCCGCAGCAAAAAAATAAAAAATTCTGGCACGTAAAATGAATCTCTATAACATAACAGAATCACTTTTCGTAGGACATAACTCTTATAAAACATTTAGTTTTTTTTTTTGGGAAATTAGAAAGAATATAAAACTAATAAAAATTGTAATCTCTTAACAATTGACTTTAGCTCAAATCATTTGAATTTTGCACGCATTCTCGATAGCGTGTTAGGTACCAATGAGTGCTCTTTTTCCTCGAAATTTGAAGTTATCTAATTAAGCTGCATTGTTTTTTTTTCTTTCTTTCTTGATAAATATAAGCGGAAATAATTCTAGTGATACATTAAAATATGTGCAATAATTTTTTTATTTTTTTTAATGAAAGGTGGGACCTATTACATCTTGTATTTATTATAGGAGAAAGAATTCTCCTATAACATGAGAAAAGAAGGACCCTAAATATAATTAGGAAAATATTTTTCTATTGGAGATAACTATATCTTGTTATATCCTCATCGAATATTGTGCAACTTTTTTTCTTTTATTTCAAATTATGGACCTCACATATTTATCTCTCACACATGAAAAAATTATCTCAAGTAACATGACTCTGCCGTATAATTATGCTACAATCTCCGTAGTCCAACTCAATTCTTACAAAAGACAATTTTATTTTTACCATAATATGAAAAAATATAGCTTTAATTTATTGTTCTCCGAAATGTATTCAAAGCATTATGTATACATGAAAGGAAAAAATAAATGGCCTTGACAATACTTTTTCCCTTCTTTGAGAAGCTGTATTTTAAAAGGGAAAAGTATTTATCATTTTAAATGATACAACTTATATACTTTCAGTCTCACGAAGAGGTGGGATTCACTTCTTTATTTATTTTTATCAATTCTTTCTCCTCCTTTATTTATCTCTTTCTTAAAATGACACAACTTTACATTCTTTAAAATGACACACAATTTTCCCATTTTAAAATCAAGCTTTTTATATTACAAGAATAAAATCAAACTTTAAATAGGAATAAACATTATTTTTTCAGACTCAAATTAAATTAAAATAGATGGAGACTTGTAGTACAATGTTTCTGAATTGAAGAGTTCATAATATATCATTACGAGATTAATGTTTATTATATTATAGAAGATAAAATAGATAACTTTATTTTGGATTTTATAAGAGTTATATTGTAGGAAAAGTGATTGTGTAATGTTATAGAGATTCGTTTTGCGTGCCAGAGTTTTTTTTTTTTTTTTTGTTGCGAACCCTACAAAATGTTGTGAATGTAAGAAAATTTTTCTGGTTATGTTAAATGATAGATGATAAACCCTTTTATTTTTTATACTGACATAAAAATATATAACACTCATGAGTCTTATGTACTTATATATATATATATAATAAAATTATCTCCTATGACAAAACAATTGGTGGTTGTTATTGTCATAAGCTTTCATGAATCATGATGGATGTACCGCCTTTAGGTTCTCTAATTAATGAGTTTTGTGTTTTTATCGTATCATTTGGTTAGGGTTGCTCTCCCTCTGTCTCTTTTTATATATTAAATTTAGTTAATTCTTTAAGGTGAGTCGGCCAAATATCTTCACAAACTTTAATTTATTGAACTAACTACAAGACTAATTTAGTCATAGTTAAAGTTCCTCATCTCTCCCTAAAATTTTTAGTGTTAATCTAATCCAAGTTCTCTCATTTTTTTAACCAACCATGATTTTTCTTCTAATTATACAACCCAAGTGCTTATTTGAGTTTTTTTTAAATCAAACAATATTAAATAACCACAATTTTTTGGTCAACCTTTTGTTAAGCTAAGTAGAGATTTTGTTTTTAATTCCTAGATGAATAACTGATCCTTATCACTTTTACTTATACAATCATTACTTTTCAATATTGTCGAATTATAGCCAAGTTCTATTAAAATTTTATAAATGTGTAACCATTACTTTTTTAAAAAAATTATATAAGCTAGTATCTTATCTTATTATGTATGTCAATTCATCTTTATTTAAATATTAAATTTTTTAATAAATCTAAACTGCATATTTGTTAATTTTTTAAGCTGGAAAAAAGGAATAAAATAACTATAATTAATAGTAACATCTTACTTTTTAGGATGAAATTTATAAAAAAAAATCATGAAAATATAGTTCTTGTGTTATTAATATAAATTAGTTATTGTGATTGCTTTTTATAAAATATATTTATTATCTTGTAACTTATGGAATTGTTCCAACTTTCAAGAATTTCTCACATCTTTCGATTTCTTTCAGAATAGTAGTATATTCACATAATTTTTCCTATAAAATGCCACATTTATATTTTATAAACTCATTATTAATTCGACAAGGAGTTGCTGTTACATCTACACACACAAAAAAAACTCACAAGTATGCTTCTATATCATTAATGTACAATCAACTTTTCTATTTGACTTTTGAAAATGATGTTTTCTTTTTGCACTACCAGTTATGATGCAACCATTTCTCTTTGATAGAGTCAGTGATCTAACAGCTTGCAAATATATTAATCTGAAATGTGCATAGGTTGCAGAGATGCTAATGAAAAGAGCACTAACAGAAGCAATGATACTGCTGAGAGTGATTCTATGGATGCTGGCAACAAGGTTGGGCACTTTATTGCTATGTGGGTCTCTCTGTCTGAGTCACAAATGGCCCTTCATCAATAATTTCTCAAATATTTCTCTGGAAAACAGAGAAAAGGTTCTGCAGAAATGGCTCAAGCATCGGTTCCTGACACCTATTAGACTTGCTTTTGTTTACATCAAAGTCCTTTGCCTCATTGTTTTCTTCTCTCAGGTAAAGAAAGACACATTCTTGATTCACATACTTTCAGTGACATTTTTTCTCTCTCTGTTTTTTTTTTTTTTGGTATAACCCGGAGGTATCCCTGTTCAACCTCCTCCAGTCACCTTCCCTTGGGGTACGGCCCCTGTAGGCTAGCCCCTCATTGGAACAGCGGGTGCATTGAGCTTCGCTATCGGAGGAAGGATGAGAATAATTTCCCAACCAAGAAGGAGACACTTTTCCTCTTCTGGCCCCCAAAGATTTTCCAAGAATTTGATTGAGGCAGGGTTTGAACCCCTTGACTCAAGCAAACCCTTGGGAGCTCAGTTGCCAACTGAGCTGGGGGTTACATTTTTTCTCTTTAACCCCTATGCGACTTTTGGATTAATGTGTGTGCAATGGAATATTAACTTGTGAGCAGTGTGATGACAATGGTGAAAATCCAGCATGGGAAGCCATTGGATATGAGGTTGACACTGATGGGAACACAAGCAACATTCACAAAGAGAGGCCTCTTGAAAAGGGAATAGTGGAAGCTATGAATGAGACCAACTTGAGTCTGCCTGAGTCTCTTGTTCAGAAAGGTCTTGAAGTAGCTGTAGATGCTGAAAACAACATCCTCAAGATCAAATCATGTGATGTAGTAATTGTTGGGTCTGGTTGTGGGGGAGGAGTTGCAGCTGCTGTTCTTGCAAGTTCAGGACTGAAGGTGCTTGTTCTTGAGAAGGGTAACTACTTTACTCCCAGGGATTATTCTTCTCTAGAAGGGCCCTCTATAAATGAACTTTACGAAGTAGGAGGAACTATGACATCCTTAGATGGGAAAATGGGGATTCTTGCAGGATCAACTGTGGGTGGTGGTTCTGCTGTTAATTGGGCTGCATCTATTAGAACACCAAATTGTGTGCTTAAAGAATGGGCAGAGGACCACAAGCTATCACTCTTTTCTGGCTATGAATATCTTTCTGCCATGGACATGGTGTGTAAAAGGATTGGCGTAACAGATAAATGTGTGGAGGAAGGGCTCCAAAATCAAGTTCTCCGAAAAGGTTGTAAGAATCTTGGTCTTCAAGTTGATTATGTGCCTAGAAATTCATCAGAACATCATTACTGTGGGTCTTGCAACTATGGTTGTAGAAGAGGAGATAAAAAAGGGACTGAAGTTACGTGGCTTGTCGATGCTGTGGATCATGGTGCAGTAATTCTAACAGGATGCAAAGCTGACAGGTTTATGCTGGTAAAGAATAAGGGAGGATGTGTAAGAAGAAAGAAATGCTTAGGAGTGATGGCTAATGTTTTAACAAACAATATCACATGGAGACTGCAAATTGAGGCCAAAGTCACAATCTCTGCATGTGGGGCTCTTTTCACACCTCCATTAATGATCTCCAGTGGATTAAAGAATAAGAACATTGGCCGGAACCTTCATCTCCATCCAGTGCTAATGACATGGGGATATTTTCCAGACAAAACTTCTGATCTCAAGGGTAAAAGCTATGAGGGAGGAATAATCACTTCTTTCCACAAGGTGCTATCAGAGGACTCCAAAGTAAAAGCAATAATTGAAACTCCAGCACTGGGCCCAGGAACTTTTTCTTCGCTGTTTCCTTGGGTGTCTGGACTTGACTTCAAAGAGAGAATGCTCAAATATTCAAGGACTGTTCATTTGATCACAATTATTCGCGACAAGGGTTGCGGAGAAGTTAGGACTGAAGGTAGGGTAAAGTATGAGTTAGATGAATCAGACAAAGAGAACATGAAGGATGGATTGCAGCAGGCACTGCGGATTCTAATAGCGGCAGGAGCTGTTGAAGTAGGTACTCAGAGAAGTGATGGACAGAGAATTCAGTGTAAAGGGAATAATGAAAAGGAATTGAACAAGTTTTTGGAATCAGTATATGCAACAGGAGGGCCAATGTCACATGAAGAAAAATGGAGTATATATGGTTCTGCTCATCAGATGGGGAGCTGTAGGATGGGCATGACTGAAAAGGAAGGTGCAGTTGATGAAAATGGTCAGAGTTGGGAAGCAGAAGGCTTATTTGTGTGTGATGCAAGTCTGATGCCAACTGCAATTGGTGTCAATCCCATGATAACTATCCAGTCCACTGCATATTGTATTGCCAAGAGAATTGCAGTGTTTTTGAGAACGGAATAGAATTACCTGGTTTGTTCTTCTTTCCTTCAAGCAAGCATCCTATAATAGTTGCCTAGATTGTTTGAAACTCTGAATTGAACAGCCATTCATGTTATGAATATGTGGCTATCAAAATTATAGTGATTTTCCATTCTTTTGAGTTTCCTTCTTGTTGAGATATATAAAAACTATTAATGTAGACTCACCAAACAGTTTAAGTTTTTGGGTTGAATATGTATCAGGTTATCACTTTCTTTCAAGTGGAATTTCTTTGTTTGCATAGGTAGGTGGGCTTGTGCATTGTCCACTCTTCGAGCTGTGTGAGGGGACGTATTGAGATATATAAAAATCATTAATGTAGCCTCACCCAACAGCCTAAGCTTTTGGGTTGAATTGGTTCTTTACACTTCTTGAATTACTTCATAAACACTGGAAATTTGCAGTGCAGAGGCTTTCATATTAAATTTCTGACAATGTGGCTCATTAGTTTTAACTTTTCGATGTATGAGGAGTGGATCCAGCGTGCTGTGCCTGTCAAATACATGATAATGACACATGAACTGTGGTATTTTGTGAACATTGGGAAAAACTTGAGTGCTAATACCACAAAGAAGAATGTCATGAAAAAACTAACCAGAACAGGCTGGGAAAGAATAGCCTCTGAGGACGAGACAAGAACTGATTTCCTCTTCACTCTTCATTAAGTTAATAAAACTATAGGAATTTTTATTTTCATTCAATACACTAAGAAAATAGCAAGCAGAGAAAATTTAATTGAGATATTATATGAAATCTTGCTAATTGATAACATGATTTTCCTTCAAATTAAAAGTTATTGTAGCTTTCTATATTATCGTAGCTTGACCCCTCAATTCTGTTTGGGCTTAATGATGAAACATTGAAGGATAATATGATCTGAAATATAAGTCATATTTTATTGTCCTCAAAGCTCAGACCAAAATGTCATATTTTATTGAAGAGCTCACTAATATAGAATGAAGAATAATTCATTTTAAAAGTAAATGTGGTTCATATATACTATCAGTTTGATAACAAACATTTCAAGGTCAGATATTAAAGCAACATGAACTGTTTTTATGGTCTCTAAATTCATGCAAAGTTTGAGCAATGATTTCACAGAATTACAACTTGTTTAGTGCTACTGTTCTCATTACGCTATCAACAACTCTTGTTGTACACTCAGCCAGTTATATTGGTACTTCTTTTCTTCTTGATTACAGTTTACAATACATCAAATAGAAACAAGCTTGTAATTGCTCACACTAATTTAACAAAAGAGAAATAGACGATAAACAAAATGAAAAAAGAAAAGTTTTTTTTTTTTTTTGACTGATGATATTGATATAGAACAGGAAATCCAAATTTTGAGATCCAATTTACAGGAGAAATGTCATTTGAGATGCATATTTTGCATTGCAATTGGTGGCTATTCACACTTCCATTGAGTATCAGATAAATTATGAGTGATCTCACACGTTTAGGAGATGACTTTCTTCCAGCTACTCCCTGCCTTTTTCTTGTGAGCATGTCAATAGAACATCTTTAAATGTATAACAAAACCACCTCATCAATCAGAATCTGTCTCTCGAAATGGTAGTGGAACGGTCTTCACTGCCCGGTAATGACCAACGTTGTTTAGATGCTCATTCTCCAACCTATTCAAAAAAGTTATGAAGTTTATGAGTGATTCTGTGATTTTGTTCACTGTTTAACAACTGTTAAGGACCGATATTTAAGAAGCTTGAGGTTTCAAGATGAGTCAGGTCTTTAATGTAGTATCAAAGCTTAGATAACTAAGTGGTAAAGAGTTCTGTTATTGCAAGGTACCATCCTATTCTTCTAATGACTTCATTGTTTAGACACAAAGTTTAAACAATCGGTTTGTGTTACTTTAGATGAGATAAGCATTTTAAATGTAAAGAACCAATTCAACCTAGAAGTTTAAGCTGTTGGGTGATGTTACATATCTCAACACGTTGCCTCACACGAGAGGCCACTGGGCTTGAAGGGTGGACAATGCACATGCCCACCTACATGTGGTAACAAAGGCCACTGGGCTTGAAGGGTGGACAATGCACATGCCCACCTACATGTGGTAACAAAGAAATTCCACTTAGAAAGTGGGAGGCGTCGAGAATCGAACTCGTGACACGAGGCACTGAAACTATATAAAGAACCAATTCAACCCAAAAGCTTAAGATGTTGGGTGAGGTTACATTAATGATTTTATATATCTCAACAATTAAACTCCTAATTCACTGGATTTAATGCACTATTCAAGGATGAAATTCTGAAAAAAAAAAAAAAAAACAATAAAATCATTCAGTGATAAAAATGCACCTATAGAAATTCCAATGCCCTCTTCGAATAACCTCAAGTGCAGCTACGAAGAACTCTAGTAGCGGCGAATGCGATTGAGCATGCCCCACTTTGAAATGCATGACAGCCTGCACCCATGTCACCCTTAGGACAGTATTTAAGGCCTGCAATACAACATCACTTTCTGATATAAAAAAGCTTATGTATGATTGTAATATTGAGATCTGTAAGATATAAAGCAAACTTACAATAGACATGTAGTATATGCTTTTATTCTTTAGAATTAGATCATCTCTCAGCCATGGATTTCTGGAGTTGGGATTAAAAAATCCCCAGTCCTTAATAAAATCCCAGTACAATTGATAAGATGTGGCTATCACAGAAGTGATTAAGACTATAGCTAACCATAGAGGGTTTTTTTGCCTGCTGTATGTTACTCTAGCCCCTGCTGCCACCATTGCCGAAACATACTTTCCCATGTTCGTCAAATGGTTCACATCACCATCATCAAACCACCTTCTTGCACACTTGTAAGAACATTCAATAACCATGTGTTAGTTGATGATATAACTGAGAACATGCAGTAAAAAAGTTCAATCAACCATATAGCATATTCCCAATTCTTGAAGCAATTGATTAGTTTACAAAGTCAAAAGACAATCTTCAATTACCAATAAGCATTTAAAGGCTTACCTGCAAAGCACGCCAAAAATATGGCAAAAATGAGATGATATAAGTTATTTCCATATATAGCCTTCCAGAATGGCATCTCTCGGGGTGGTGTGTTTTAAAAACTCTAGCAAAAATATGACAACCTGTAGTTTCCAAGTGCCTTAGCAATGGAATCTGTATCCATAATCATAAACATATAATTTAACCTTAGTTAGGATGAATAATAAAAAGTAGAAGTAAAAAAAAAAAAAAAAAATTAAAAATAGAGTAACTTGTTTGCAATAATAAGATCACCTGGCTAGTTAGTTGGTCAGCCATAAAAAAGTCTACCAGCAAAACCTGTAGAGATGATAGATTAAATGAAATCATGCAAGTTCAGTTTTTCCTTGTATGGTATTACAATGCATTATGTTTCCAATCTTTTCAGGGAGTCCACTCAAGGAAATTCACCTTATAAAATGGAGAGCAGACTATGTTGCGTAGAACACGGATGAAGCAGTAACGGGTTGGGCGATAAAAAATGTCAAAAGGGCAAATGAGCAGTGCTATGAAAAACTGAAAATGGAAGTTCATAATCAGTTAATCAGCATAGAGGTTTAAGTTTCTTTTCAGTACTTTGAAAGTTAAATACCAGACATAGTATTATAAATTATTTTCTTGAATGTCAAGCAAACTAAGCTAGTTTATTCTATGAGTAACAGGGAAAAGCAATAGTCATGACTAACCAGAAGAAGAAGTCCAGGAATGGCATCAATTTGGCCAGGAGAAAATCCTGCAGCCCTCAGAAGCAGGTGTACTACCATTGCCCCAACCACACTTGTCATTAAGGTAGTGCATATAAGAAATGCATCTCTATGCTTCAGCGCTGTGCTTGGTGAGAATTCAAATATGAAATTGTAATTGATTCTTGTATTCTTCCACATGAACAGGTTGCATCCATACATAAGCAAGTGCAGGCTTAGCAATGCAAACACACTGCACAAAATTATTCTAACCATTAGTGCACTTTATATAGGTACATTTGTCAAAAGTTATGCAAATTAAGTGTTTAGGCAAGTTCTTAAAATCTGCTTAGTTTAAGTATTTTTAATTTCATGGTCTATAATTATAAATGGGAGTTAGAAAAGATAGGATTGTATAATATGCTTTGGCTAAATTTTTATCTCATTTTTACCCTTATCAATAACTTGCCATATAAGTAGTAATTTAAGGGCATCTAATAGAGATAAAACGGAACAGTGATCAAAATGTCACTTTTTGGCAAAATTTTTACCCAAATACCACGCGAACAGTACTTTTTACCAAACTTTCACGTGGGCATAATTCTCTACGACCGGTAGCAAATTAGGTTCGCCAATGATTATGTGACACGTGGCACCCTTTTCCAGGAAAAAGCTGACGTGTCATAATTCGCTACCAGTAGTAGTGAATTTGATCTGCAATATGGCCACGAAATTCGCTACTAGTGGTAGCGAATTATGACACGTGGCAGTCTGGTAAAAAATACTGTTTACGTGGCATTTGGGTAAAAAATTTAATAAAAAGTGGTACTTTGGTCTCTGTTCCATATAAATCAGTGAGAGTTCATTTCAAACTGTTTTTTCTACTTAATCTATTCATGTCAAACATATTTTTAACAATTACTGAACACATTCCTATATGATATGTAGTATTTTGGTCATAGAGTTAGGATGTGGAATAGAAGACCAGTAATTGCTATAGAACATAAAAGAGAGAATGTGAAAAAATATGTTCAAATTGGAACAATGTGAAGTAGCACCTGAAAACAGGGTAGACAGTTTGCATATAATCTTGCTCATTGCTAGGGGAGAATATACCGCACAAATGGGCCAAGATTGCGTATACACAAAACAAGGATACAAAACAACCTGTGGACAAACCTGTTAAGAAACATAAATTAGGTGTTAATATGAGAAGGAAAAACTTTTACTTATCATAATTTCAACAAAACAAAAGATACAAATTTGACAAAGAGAGAAGCATTACCTGCGAGGAAGGTGACCATATGAGAGTCTTTATGTTGTTTGGGTCTTAAAAACTTCATTGCCTTTTTCCTATCATTGTTGGCGAAGTGCTTTGTGAATATGGATTCCACTTCGTCCATCAGTCTAACAACCTTAAAAACAAAGTATTATTACAATAACAACCACTTATTAGAATACCATATAACCCATTTTCCACACCAATAATTTGAGAAGACCAAAATCAGAAGGTACTCAAAAGTTGAAAATGCAATATGTTTGTTTTATTTTCCTTTTTCTTTTGAAATGAAGGGATTAGAAAGAAACCAACATACCTTATCAGAACTAACAAAATGGGATTTCTTCACTTCTTTTAGATAATTTGCAGAAGCTTTTTGACAAGACACCTGCTCGATCAGATGGCAATGTGATTTTGTTCATATCTTAGGAATTTATGTTAAAACTTATCCACAAATAAATCATCAATGCCTAGGAAATAAACGAAATAGTTCATGTGCAATACTGATTTCACAAACTACATAACAATCACGTATCTGCAATTTGGACGTTAATGAGATGGGTAAATAATTGAACACACATTAAAAGTTTTTCATTTTGGAGAATAACTCACATTTTAGTTTGATTTGAGCTGCTCCGTTTTTGAAATATGCAGGCTAAACTTTTTAAAATGGCGCTTTTTTTTTTTTTGGCAATGATACTAATTATCTTTAGGAGAGGTGAATCAGTTTATTGGAAATTCTCAGATAATGAGACTAATCTCAAGTCGATGTATAATCACAATTAAAGTTCTTTGTCTCTCCCAAAAAATGTATTTGGTGGGAATCGAATTTAAATTCTCTCCCTACTTACTCAGCTTGTGTTACCAAAGAACTACTCCAATCGTTAAAACACTTCTTTAAAAATTAAGTCAGAAGCCTATTTTAAAAAGTCTCATCTCTAAACCTTCAGACTTGGCCTTTATTTTTCAATAAAATAAAATAAAAATAAATAAAATATTTAATATAAATGACTAATTTTTTTAATATATAAATATATTTTTCTTAAAAAATATGTAACTTTAAATTAATTCAATAAAATATAATAAATATGAATCCAAATAATTTCATAAAACACACTAAAATATAAATTTAACTTTCATATATCAGTATACATTAAGTGTCAATTATATAATATATATTGAATGCAAAAATAAAATTTAAATCTGATTTTTAAGTATAATATAAAAATTTAAATAAATATAAATATTATGAAAAAATTTATTAAATTATTATATATGTGTGTATGTGCATATATAAAATTTTAATTTACTTTGACATTAAATTAAATTAAAATTTAATTATAACAAACATTTTACAATAAACAATTAATATAATTCAATTAATTTTTTATTTTTTACTTATTATTTTTGCTTTTGATTGAATTAATAAAATTTTAAGGGAAATGTTATCCTTACTACCTAATTTTCTTACTACTTGTTACTACCAAATTTTAACCATTGATTTCCGTCAATCTAACGGTTATAATTTATTGCAAATTAATAATTAATTAATAAATATGATCCCATAAATCACAACCGTTAGATTGACGGAAATCAACGGTTAAGATTTGGTAGTAATAAGTAGTAAGAAAATTAGGTAGTAAGTATAACCTCTCCCAAATTTTAAATATCCTTAGAATATGGGCCAGAAATTTTCTTAATCTTTTTTTCTGATTTTTTTTTTTATCTTTTCAATTTTCTTAAGGAACTGAAATATAATTTGTTTTTAATCTTACTTAGATAACAAGTAAATAAACACATGTTAAATAAAAATGATTCACTATATATGGTTAGAACCTATGTAAATTATTTCAACCATTTGATAAGTTTCATTAATGACATATAATTTACATAGTGCAATATGTCATTTTTTAAGACTTAATGGATTTGATAGGCCAAACACTTACACTACACACACTCTTAACACACACCCCACACCACTGGGCTAACCCTAGTGGTAAAACATTATATTTTTTTAAAAATAAGAGAAGCCAACCTTTATTTTAACTTGTATTAGGTTAATAAATCAAGTCGGACTTGAAATATTTTACATAAATCTAACTTATTTAGACTCAAATTTGGCTTGACTTAACTAATTTACACTTTTAATAGTGAGTATTATATTAATTAAATACATATTTTTCTTATTCACCCAGACTTCAAAGAAAAAATGTTAAGTTCATATAGTGTTAAACAGCTGTAATCGAAATTAAATAGATACAGTATGAAGCTTAATTAAAACTCTAAATAAATAGCAGGTGCATACTCTATGAATCAAACAGGGATTTAGACAAAAGATATGACTAATCCATCACTCAAATTAAAGGGGAATGGGAAGGAGAAAGTAGTGGGCGGGTCTCTATCTTTAGGTCATGCATGTGTGGTGTGAATCAAATATAGTTTGGTTTGAAATCAGGTTGATTTTCTCAATCATGGAGATAGTTGTTAAGACTCTCACAGCCTTCATGTGAGAATCATAGACTACAGGTACAAAATAGTTTTAAGCATGATGGATGATACGGCAAAGGATTAATTCTTGGGAAACTTAACTTCCTTTTCTTGTTTGTCTTTACTCTTACAAATATGTGATTGAATGTGACCCCACCTAACAGCAAGACTTTCATGCAAATATAGCAAAAGTATAACTAAATAAGGAACAAAAACAATATCTCATCATTTACCCAAAAAAATAAAGTAGTAATAATAACATCTCATCAAATCCCTGTGTGTGTTTCCCTATATGTATATATTTGCATAAGTAGTGTATCAAGAGTAAAGAGGAGGATATATTTTAAGCCTTACCTTGTCAAATTTCTTGAGTATCTTTGAAAATGCTACCATATTGAGTGAGCTGCCAAAATGAAAGAATGTGAGTGGAAATTGCTCAATCAAGAAAGAGGTGCTTATAGTAAGTGGATAGAGCCTATAGGTCACCACCCAATGAAATATATACACATATTTCTTAAAGATATGTAAGGATTAATGACACACACTTGCGTGACCAAATGAAGTGAAGCTGTTTATAATGTATACGTAATAATATATTTCACACAAGGCATAAATTGTTTCACACTGTCTTTAATCTTTATCAGATGATTAACATTCTAGCATTTCGCTGACCCTATTCACATTTATTTGATTTTTCCATTTACAATCTTGCATGTGTACTTTCAATTGGATTAAGATTGTCGATTTGTTGGCTAAATAAAAAGATTTTAATTAAATATGGGTTTTATATATCTCAATTCCAGAGGTTTCTTAATTTCTCTCTCGTTTTATATATCTCAAGAGATTTTAATTAAATATGGTTCTTTCTCTCTTTCTCCTTTCGGAATCTATAAAATATTACATTAAATTTACGGATAAATGTAAATGAATAAACAAGCGATGGAAAAGTAAATTTTAAATTTTGGAAGAAAAACGAAATGAAAAAGGTCAAACGCAATTTGACGAGAAAGATATACAAATCGATTTTGTTGGCCACTAATAGGAATTGTGTGTCGAAGTTAACTTTTATAGATCCTTTTATAGAAACCTCTTGGCCCATTCCCATATAATGCAAGGAAAAAGTTTATGGGTGCACATTTTTATAAAACTCATTACTTTTTGTTTTTTTGGTAACTTAAAACTAATTACTTTATATTTGGAATATGTTATAAAGAACAAAATGTATGTGTAAAAAAATGAAGCTAATATAATTAAATAGTAAAAATTGCACAAGCATAAATTACTGTGTAAGTAAAAATATATTCTAACCCAACTATTACACTTAAGGATATAAAATTGGCCAAATTAACGATCAATCAGGGATCTATAGTCTAACATCCAATCCTGTTTTAACCTGACATAGAGCAATCTTGAGTTTACTAAAAGACTTAGGGAGCTTAATAAGCAAAACCGTAACAAAACCGTAACTCCTAAGTTTGTCTAAATTTATCTGATTTGAATTGTGTGATTTAAGTTAATGTTAGTTTCAATATGCGTAATATATATATATATATTTCTTTTGGTATACCAACCCTAATAAATATACCACTTTTTAATAAGTAACATTCCCAATCAAATATTAAGAATTGAAAAAAAGGTTTAAAAGGACTAATTAGCCTAGAAAGTTTTAATAAGTAACATTCCCAATCAAACTCCTTTTGGCACAGGTGATAAAGAGCCTTGACCCCTTAACCAGAGGTCTCGAGTTCGAGCCCTGTGAATGGAAAAAAAGGATTTAAGAGCTGCCCCGAAAGGGTCCGACGGTGCTCGATGGGAATTAGTTTTCGGTTACGGCCAGAGGATACCTTTGAATTTATTCAAAAAAAGGTCTAATTAGCCTAGAAAGTTTAATAATTTTAAATATGTTCAGTTGCCAACTGAATTACCCTTTGCCAAATCTATTATTTAACCTTCATCTAATTATGAAATCATGTCTAGCTCAAAATATATTACATACACTTGATTTATTTATTTCGAAGTCAGGCTCGGCCACAGTAATTTACATCCTTAACAAATCCTACCTTTATAAGCTTATAATCTAGGTAAAAGTAGGTCCTTTTATTTATTTTTAATTAGATGATTCGGCAATCTTATTAATAATTAGATTGGTTTTGGATAAAAATCTTGCAACTAAGATATTAATAATTATATGAGTTTTAAATTTCAACTAAGATATTAAATAATTATATTATAAAACCCTAATTATATTACTGAAAATATGAATAAATAAAAACCTGTAAGTTTTGAGTAGGCCAAGGCCTTTATAGAGCTCCACAAATGCACTTCTAATCATTTTCTCAGCACATTGAATTTTTCTCTTGGGAATGAAATCTCCCGTTGGATTATTCACTAAATCCTCCCACAGCATGCTAGTAATAGCTTTAATCGCCCCAGTTGGGTTGGTGGCTGGAACATCAATTCTCATTGCCATTTTTGGCTTTCCCTTCTTCGTCTTTGTCCTCGTTCCTGAATTAACAAAACTTATACCATTTTTCTCTAATGTTGTGATTATTTCATCTGTACTTTGTGAAATTTCTGAATTTGTTTCATCTGAATCTCCGAAATTTTCTGCACAAATAAATATAACTACGCAACTCAATGATATATGGGAGAATATAGAAATAATAACACATCAAAAATTAAATATTATAAAAGGCAAATGTTATAACAATTAAAAAAATATAAATAATATAGTCATCACACTTTATTTATTTCAAAATATATCAATTAAAATACATGTTAAAATGTGTACTTTAACTTTGTAATCTAAAATAAATAATATAATAAAGATAATTTACAAATATCATTGCTTTTAAAATTTAATGCATACTGAAGCATGCGTTGGGCAGATTATGGTCCACACAATAGTCAACTTAGACATGCAATTATTTTCCCTATGTTGCAATTAAAAACACAAGTTGACTGCAGGAATTTTCTTGACTCCTGACCTGATTCTTGAGCACAAATCCCAAAATCTAGCCCTCGTATCCTTTATATAATATCCATTGTTGCTTAAAAAAATTAATAACAATTAGTATTCCTTATTTTGTTATAAAATTTCTTTTTCTGTAATATTCATATAAAAGTAAGTGAAATATATTATATATTATAATATAAGTGAAATATATTATAAGGAAAAAATTAATAAAATATTATATGAATGTGTCAAAAAAAAAATTTTGTGCACTAGAAGGAGCATAAATACTTTTTCCATATTATTACTGTTATTATTATGGAAAAGTATTTCTCCGGTCACCGGAAATAAAGTTATTTTCAGTGAGTTCAAAATGACATCATTTTATAAAATTAAAAAATTATAATGATAAAGACTAATATAACCCTCCAATATATTATAATTACAAAAACAACTTGATTTCTGTCCACATCGTTTTGAGCTCACTGAAAATAAATTATCTCCACGGGAGGAATCCTTTACCCTATTATTATTATTATTATTATTATTATTATTATTATTTTTTTAAAATATTATTTGTGTGCTGCAAAAAAAAAATGAAAGGAGAAGAACACAGCCCTATTATTATTATTCTACGCAATAGTCTCGTGCATGTTTGGCGTTTGGATAGAAAGAAAATTAGAGGAATAAGAAAGCTGACCCGAGTAATCGGAATCCCGGGCTGGAGAACGAGGGAAAATCTCGGTGTTATATGCCTTTGACGGAGAATTTTTCCGGCGCCGGTCACTGATAATTCGCTTGAGATCAAGCAAAATCTGAAGCTGCTTGTTCAGGGTTTCTCCTCTCTCAAGGAACTCAGTCTCCTGTGTCCTGAAAAATTGGTTCACCTTGTTTAGCTCTTCATCCAGCTTCCCAAAAAACTCACGTACCTGCATAATTAACGATCAATTGTCAGTTATATTTACAATTTTTTTTTTTATAAATTCTTATAAATTATAATGGTCATACTTTAATCAGATCGTGCTTAATGTAATTTGTAAAATAAAAAATCCGTAAACGGATCATATCCAATGATCAATGACCAACTCATATTATACAACAAAAATAAAACACTATATATCTATATATTAATTTTTTTTTATTGTTGTAAGTCCTAGAATATAAATTATGGGGTTGCATTTTCTCATGAACATTATTTGAAAGCTTTTTTTTTCTTTTTTCTTTTTTAATAAATATGGGACCCACCACTAGTTGAGTCACAAGAGAATTGAATTCTCATGGAACACGAGAAAATCAAATCTCGTATATCTATATATTAAAAAAATTTATTTATCTCCTAGAATATAAATTATTACACAGATAACAAAGGAAACGAACCTCATCCTCTTCTGAAAATAACTGTGCAAGCTCTGTTTCATAGATTTCTTCACCGCTGTCCTTTATGGTTTTCTTCCTCACCTGCATGCATCAGAAAATATTTATATTTACATCTCTCTTTCTTCTTTTTCTTTTGCAACTTTTTTCATTTGTTATATTTACATCAATTCTTTTATATGGGTGACATAATATTAGTGCCACAGATAGATCCACAAACACCACACCCGGTTCGCTCTTGCTTTCTTCAGTTTCTTGAGAGATTGAGAAACTCCCAAAAAGAAAGTAAAAAAGTTTTTAAAAAAAAAAAAAGAGGAGGCCACTAAACTCACTTTAGAGTCCTTATCCCCACACTATACTCACCTCGCTACATTAATTCTGAGACCTCTTTCCGTCCAACTTTTCCAATTTTTTGTTTTGCTATTCTAATGACCATTCATTGTACTTTTTTTTTTTGGTAATCACCATTCATTGTACTTACTCCTTTATTAACACTCACTTTAAAAACAAGAAAAATCAATTTCATCGATGGAGATGACATTTTGATAGCAAAAACCAAAGAAAAAGAAGGCAATCAACTTTCATGCACATTATTGTTTAGTTTAACTTTTTTTTAACTCAAGCTCAAATGATTGTGCTCAAAAGTAGTCAAAAGATTTAAATTCCTTAAGTGTAGGTTATGATCTATAGTCAAACCATTTTCTTTTATGCTTTGGTAATACCAAATAATATCCATGATCATTTTATATCAATTTCATTAGATGTTAAACACATTATTACTATTTTGGCAACCACATTTTATTTTATTTTTGCAATTCATATTAATTATAGAGATTATTATTTCTTATATAATAGAAGATAATTTTATCACTCATGTGCATATAAAATTGTGTGTAGTCTTTATTTTTATTTTTTTGACTCTCTTCTCTTCGTATGACCTCATACACTTTTATGTGTATATAGAAGATAGAATTGTTTTAGAGAGAAACATTATTCCCTTAATTATATCCATAAAATTGTAACAATGCTACTGTTAATTAAGCCACCCATAATTAAAAAACTTTAACCTCTAAGCTAGCTCACTTGGCAGCTGAGTTCCTAAGAGTTTGCTTGAGTCAGGGGTTCAAACTCTGCCTCAAGTAAATTCTTGAAAAATCTTTGGGGGCAGAGGAGGAAAGTATCTCCTTCTCGGTTGGGGGATTAGTCTCATCCTTCCTTCGGTAGCGCAGCTCAATGCACCCGTTGTTCCAATGAGGGGCTAATCTATAGGGCCGACGCAGCTCAATGCACCCATTGTTCAAATGAGGGGCTAGCCTACAGAGGACCGTACCCCGAGGGCAAGGTGATTGGAGGAGGTTGAATCGGATACCTCCCATTTATAGAAAAAAAATAATAAAAAAAAAACTTTGGTTAAAAAGAGTATATGAAAGCGAAGAGGTTCGACTTCCGTGAATTCTCGAAAAGAATGAGTTGTCAGAAAATGATGTCACTTTTTTTGTTCACTTTTCTTAATTGCGGTAAAGCTATGCACTAAGACATTGAAACACTAGAAGACAAAACAGAGAGAAACACGCAAAAATCGCACCGAGCGTAACATTTTGCTGCCAACATGTTTTGGACATGCCAGAAAAATCAAACTTGATTGCCGGAAAACAGCAAAACAAGCCGAAAAAAGATGATTTAGTTACCTGAATGATATTGAGGCTATCATCCTCGGAACCTAAGAGGTTGCGAGTGATATTCTTTACAAGGTAGTGAAGAGAATCAAAAATGGAGCGACCAATTAAGTCTCCATTTGCATGAAGGGGTTGCTTGGGAACTCTTGAAAGCTTGATTCTCTTTATCTGCTTCTTGAGCTGCCAGTAGTTGACGAAAGCCTCCCTCCATTCTGGTATGAGTTGAGCTTCTAGCTCCTTTGAGAACTTCACCATTTCTTTTATTTTTTACTTTTTGGTGAAGAGGAAAAAGGAGATGAAGAGGGTGTGAGGTTGCATGTGTAGAAGAAATGTGTGGGAAAGAGGTTATATATTTGAAGTGGATCGATGTGTGATTATAGAATCTGATAAGACATTTCATAGATATATATAGAGAAGAGAAGAGCCGTGTGGAGAACATTTAGCGATACTTATTATAGATATATTGTTTTTCCTCGGATAATTATATATATATACATGTAATTTTATTTAATATTTTGTAGATATCATTTCTTAGGACAGATAAATATTTAATTTTATAAGACAAATAAGAGTTACTATATATGATGGCAGTTATTAGGAGAGAGAAATATTTTTTAATATTATTTGATTTTAATTATTAATTGACATTATCATTTATGTTTGGTACGAAGATATTTTTTTATCAAATAAAAACATAAGAGTACTAACGTATATATGTGAAGGTATATATTTTTTTTTTATTAAACTAAGGAAAAAATATTTGTTGCAGGAGCTTTTCAAGAAACATGCTTATATCCTTTCACTCTTTCATAATTCCACTTGTGCGTGGGACCTATACTTTTATTTTTTTTTGTCAAATCTCTTAAAAAAACATTTTAAATGTATCTAAAAATCTAAACAAGAAAAAAAATAACTTTAACATAAAAAAATAAAATGACACACATTTTACCCATATATTATTTTTTTATTAAACTAAGGGAAATATAACTATAATGTTGCAGAGAGTGTTTGCTGTTGACCTTCCAACAAACGTGCTGCAAATTTTTTCTTTCTTTCTCTTTCCTAGTGAATTCCACTTGTGCTTGAATATAACGGTGGACTCAGGGAAAATTTTTTATGTGTGTACACTTAAGGTAGGGTGCGGGGCAGCGCCATGGAGATTAAAAAAAAAAATAATTTTCATTTTAAATGTATTAAAAAAATATAAACAAGAAAAGAAAATTTTAACTTAACATAAAAATAATAATAATCAAGAGTCAATTAAGTTGTTATAATAACAAATAAAATAAATATAGAAAATTACCTTTCATTGAAACTTGTCGAATTAAATATAAGAATCCACAATTTTTTATCCTCTTTCAAATTTTATGTTAGATCCCATTTTAACTACTATGGTTGGGCCTATGTTTACTTTTTTTTTTTTTTCAATCTTCCTAATTTTTTTTTTTTACTTGATCTAAATCACTCACCCCTTTAAAAAAATTTCTCAAATTTTTATGTCTCTGCAACCGAGTCAGTCCGGAAATTTTTTCATTCTTCTTGTTGCATAAGAGTCATATTCCCCTTAAACTAATTGCTTCCATTCATAAAGATCAAAATTATACTTTGTTAAGCCTGAAGTTTAATTTTTGTTGTAATTATTTCTTTCAATACTTTGTTTGGAAGAATTAAATTTTATTCTTAATATCATTAACTTTCTTGTATATAAATATAAGTTTTTATCCAGCCTTGTGAATATTGATTACATAACACGAGTTGACAAAAATCTCACATAGTAAAGATGGAGATACTGACCCTCAATGACAATTAAACTCCCAAGGGTTTTGCTTAAATCAGAGGCCTATGTTATTCTCCTCGAATTAGGAATTAATCTCATCTTGTTTCCGGTGGCGAAACTCAATGCACATGTTGTTCCAATCAGAGATAGCTTTCGAGGCCGTACTCCGAGGACAAGATAACCGGAGAAGGTTGAATGATGATACTTCCAAGTTATAAAAAAAAAATGGATATAGGATCACAAACTAATTAATTCTTTTCACAATTTTTTTTATCTTTCTCAAATGAAGATAGGGAGTCCATATTAATTCTGTATACTTTCCATACTAACAAGTTACTAATTAAACCTTACTAGTTGTAAAACTAAATTGCGTGAGCGCCTCAAATTTAAAAGTGCAGATAAAAAGGATGCCTAGACATTTTCACTACAAATTTATATAAAATACAAAATACATGAATATTAATTAGCACAAGTGTCAAAATTTATTTGTTTGTAAACTATAAAAAGACTTTTACTTGTGAACTGAGAACACGAAAGCTAAGTTATATATCGGGTGATCTCCATATTACTGTAGTGGCTTTGCTATGATTTAAGGGGATTGATTATGTCTTTATTTGCAAATTCTATTTCTGACACTTATATGGAAGTGGGTGAAATTTATTTATTTTTTCTCTCCTGTTTTAGGGCTCCATCCATTCCCGCATCAGTGTTAAGGAGATGTTCATAGGGGGTTAAATAATTTTTTTTAAAAAAAGCAAAAAGATATAAGTGATTCAAAACAATACCACGTGAGGTTTTTTATTTATTTATTTACTTTTCCCAAATCTAAAACAAGTGGTCAAAATACTTGTAGCCTGTAGGGTGTTGCAAGTTATCATAGTATTTTGTAATGTTAAAATGGTAACCTCAAAGATTCCCTAAATCATGCTTCACCTCAAGCTTTTCAATTGCAATAATATTTTCAAACCTTTTATATACGAATACGAGTCAAGTGATTTAATTACGTTAAGTGGACGCTGAAAACACCTTGACCCAAAATCTTTAGGTAATAAGTCCAATGATTTTTTTCACTTATATAATTGATACTTAATTCATTTTTAATTAATGTGAAAGCTCCATCTGCACTTAAATTTTATTTCCAACATGGAATGTACTTAAAAAAAAAAAAAGAATTGTGGAATTAACTTGGAAAGTCAAACCAATGGTTTTCCTGCGAGTTGCAGATTCAAATGATTCATTAAACAGAAGCAAACACTAGAGCTTCAATTAGAACCATATGTGAAAGCTTAGCAAAGAAAAGTTTTATAGTTCGAGTCCCACATATTTTTTCCTTTTATTATTTTTCTAATATAGTGGGGATTAAATGAGGTTATGCTTTTTTCTATTGTTAAATATCAAAACCCAAGAGATATTGATTGTAATATTAATTACACAGAGGCGGATTTGGAGGTGGCGGCAGCCCCCAAAATTTGAAGAAGAATAATATATATATGGGCGTGCAATTTCTCATGTTGTATGAGAAATGCAATTTTTCCGAGAGAAAGGTGTGGGCCCACCTTAAAGAAAAAATAAAAAAATAGAAAAGTGACATAGCACGGACATCGAAGTGAGAGTGGTAGGAGAGGGGATTTCTCATGCAACATGAGAAATTTTTTCCCTATATATATATAGGGTTTTATAATTCTCATGTTGAAGGAGAATTGAAATTTTATGTTGTAGAGATAAAAAGCATGTGAGACCTATGTGTTAGAAAAAAAATTAGATGTAGGACTCATGTCAGCACGAAAATCGAAGGGTGTGTAGGAAAATTTGAATTTTCATGTTGAATGAGAATTATAAAACCCATATATATATATATATATATATATATATATATATATATATATATATATATACGAGAAGGGTTATACTTACAACTTTTTTTTTACAACCTATTACAACCATATTTTAACACCGTTGATTTCCGCCAATCAACGGTTATGATTTTTGCAAATTAAACTCATTAATAATTATTAATTCACGATAAATTATTTGATTGACTGAAATCAACGGTGTTAAGATATAGGGTTTTATAATTCTCATTTAACATGAGAATTGTAATTTTCCTACACACCCTTCGATTTCCGTGCTGACATGGGTCATACATATAATTTTTTCTAACACATGGGTCCCACATATTTTTTATCTCTACAACATAAGATTTCAATTCTCCTTCAACATGAGAATTATAAAACCCTAAGATATAATTGTAAGATTTTGTAAAAAAAAGGTTGTAAGTAATATATATATATATATATATATATATATATATATATATATATATATATATATATATATATATATATATATAGGGAAAAACATTTCTTACAGCAGCTTGAGATAAGTTTATCTCAGCTAGCCCCAAAACTACGTCGTTTTGATTATTGAAGGGTGTTTATCAATTCTACGTGAATTAATGAAGGGTGTTATTATAATTTTATTTATTTTTATATCATATACTTTTTACTGAAACACCCTTCATTAATTCACCTAGATTACATAAACACCCTTCATTAATCAAAACGACGTAGTTTTGGGCTAGATTGGAGATAAACTTATCTCACTGCTTGTAAAATTTACCCCATATATATATATATATATATATATATAGGGGCAGGATATTCTTACACCGGTGTAAGAGTTAGAAGTCTTACACTCAATCTTGACCATTGATTCACTTGTATCCAATGGCTCATGTTATTAAAAAATTTGAGTCGTTAGATATAAATGGAATCAACGGATAAGATTAAGAGTATAACTTACACTGGTGTAAAATGATCCTGGCATATATATATATATATATATATATATATATATATATATATATATATACAAGATATTTTTACACCGTTGTAAGAGTTAGAAGTTTTATACTCAATCTTGACCATTGATCCACTTATATCCAATAACTCACATTACTAAAAAATTTGAGCCCTTCGATATAAGTGGGATTAACGGACAAGATTAAGAGGGTAACTTATACTGGTGTAAAATGATCCTGACCCTATATATATATATATATATATATATATATATATATATATATATTATTACACCAATGTAAGAGTTCGAGTTTTACACCCAATCTTGACCATTGATCTACTTGTATCCAATGACTCACATTACTTAAAGATTAGAGCCCTTAGATATAAGTGGGATCAATGGACAAGATTGAGAGTGTAACTTACACTGGTGTAAAATGATCTTCACCCATATATATATATATATATATATATATATATATATATATATATATATATATATAATAATAATAATAATAATAATAATTTTTGATAAATATCATAAATTGAGTGGGTAATAACATATGTAAAAATGTCCCAAGAAATGAACCTAGGTCTGGATTAGTTGCATATACTGACCATTGTATATATTTTGATTAACTATCATTCATATATAGTTATATGTTAACTATTATAAGATAATAATTTCATGAAGATTTTTTCTTTCTAACTTATATTAGTATAAAAATATTTAGTCAGTTGATTTGTACAACAAAATTTTCATAGATAATGATGGCTATTTTGTTTGGGGGATTGTTTTGAATTAATGTTGATATTAAATGGCCCCAATATTTAATGTTGATGTTAAGAGAACTCAAAGTTACTACTCTATAAATGCACGCCAAATGGGAGAGTGGCTACATGGTCTAGAGAAATTTTTGGAGATATATGTTCACTATAATATTAATAAAATTTCATGCACCACTAAATATGCGGACATAAATAATATTTTTTGCGTCCAACTATCCCCTCGTGTAAATTCCTGATTCCACCACTGCAATTACACATAGGAGGGTCCATTATATAACAAACGAAATTAGAGATATACATGCATGTGCATGATGTGAGACTTCTACACTACCTACTATTAACAACATTTTTTTTTTTTTAGAATTTGCAACATCTATAAAGCGGTGCCGGTATCTACTCAGAATATTCCAGATTCCATGAATTTATTAAGCAAGTTGAGTGAGGTGGGGGAAGCTCCTGCAACACTAAGTAATAAATTCTGTAACTGAATGCAGGATCCCCAATTATTGCTGCTTCATACTAGCTCATCTTCCAAAACACATAGGACTTATGTACCAAAAAAAAAAAAAACACATAGGACTCCCAACTTTTGTGGACCAGTTGATATTTTTGAGATTGGTATTGTTTATGCGGTGGAGTAAATATTTGAAAAAAGAAAAGAAAAAAAACCTAGTTTATTTATTTATTCTTTTTTGCTACTATGCCCGTTGTATTGATCTGAATGACTGAATATGGAATACTAGAATACGAGGATATATATGTTGAGTAATACGGGCAGAAACTGGGTCCTAATCACCAGTGGAGTGGTGTCCTAATCACGATTTGAGTGATAGCTAGAGTAGGGTACCTAAAAAATACTTTGAAACCTAAGTTAGTGTCTCGATTTTTTTATAACCAATGACATAAAGAGAGGAAGAATGCATGCGTAACTTTTCTACTTTAAATTATGGGAAAAGAAGAATAATGTTGTAGGAAAGTTATTATGTTATGTTAGAAGATAAGGACTGTGGGACCAATATTTATTTAAAAAAAATGGTTTATCATCTATCATTTAATATGACCACAAAAAATATTTTATGGGACCCGCAGCAAAAAAAAAAACTCCGGCACGCAAAACGAATCTCTATAACTTAATACAATCAATTTTCTTACAACATAGCTCTTATAAAACCCTTAATATATATATATATATATATATATATATATATATATATATATATATATATATGGATCCCACAATTTCTATCCCTATAACATAAACTAACAACTTTCGTATAACATTATACTTCTATTTCCCTTAAATCCTTAAATTATACGTTCTTAAGTTGTACTGAGTGTATAGCTAAATTTGGATGGTAACAATTATAAGAAAAAAAAAAAAGATTTGGACGGTAAGTTATCAATAAATGTCTTTGTCGCACCGCACGTAGTTCGGTTTTGTGTGAAAAACAAAACAAAACTAGAGAAATGGTTCGTTTTTTAAATTGAACTCTCTCTTTTCTCTTGGAAAAGAAAAATCAACTCCATAAACTAGTTTTTCCATGCCAGTGAATTGGTTATAATGTATTATGTGAATGTTTAGTATTATTTGGTTAATCATTTTGATTTCAACTCCGAAACAAAATGAAAATATTAAATTTAAAAAAAAAGCATTTAATGTATTAAAAGTAAAAAAAACAAAACAAAACTTTAAGTTTTATTTAATACTTTTCATTGTTTTTTTTTTTGATAAACAATATTTTTCATTGTTAACAAATACCTTAAAAACACTTTGCAACAAAATCCAAAGAATAATTTGATGTGAGTGTGATAGGTAAACAGTGTTATTGAGCTCCCTCCCTAACTAGGATGGTTATTTCAAGTGACGCAAGATAAGGAATGATTATTGGGTTTTTGTTTTCTCCTTTAACATAACATAACAAATTTTCCTACACATAATCTTTTGTGGAGCCCACACTTTTTAAAACAAAAATAAAAAATTAAGGCACGCAAAACGAATCTCTATAACATTACACAATCACTTTTCCTACAACATAACTCTTATAAACCCATGATTATTAGCTTAGGTGTATATATATAGGGCTATATTAATCTCATGCAACAGGAGAGAAGCTCTCTTATGTTATAGAGATAATCATGTGTGAGACCTACCTACTTACAGAAAAAGAAAAAAAAGGAAAAAAGTAACACGAAAATCGATGTATATGTAGGAGAGAAAAATACTCTTATGCAACATAAGAGTATATTTTTCCATATATATATATGGGATATATATATATATATGAATATAAATATATATATATCACTTCGATGTCCATGCCAATCACTTTTCTATTTTTTATTTTTTTCTTTAAGGTGGGCCCATTTCTTTCTCTCTCTCTAGGAAAACTTGTATTTCTCATGCAACATGAGAAATTGCAAGCCCATAAACTTTACCTAATATATATATATATATATATATATACACACACACATACCAGTGTAAGAGTTACAAGTCTTACATTCAATCTTGATCATTGATCCACTTGTATCCAATGGCTCACACCACTAGAAAATTATAGCCCTTAGATATAAGTGGGATCAATGGTCAAGATTGAGAGTGTAACTTATACTGGTGTAAAATGATCCTGACTATATATATATATATATATATATATATATATATATATATATATATGGAATAATATCTATCATTTTAAAGGATATAATCATATGTCATTTTATATCTTAACCGTTTTGACCCAATAAATTATAACCGTTGATCGACGGAAATCAACGATTAGGATCTAAAATGACACGTGCTTATATCCTTTAAAAGGATAGATGTTTTTCCCATATATATATATATATATATATATATATATATATATATATATATATATATAGGGCTTGCAATTTCTCATGTTGCATGAGAAATGCAAGTTTTCCTACATAGAGAGAAAGGTGCGGGGCTCACCTTAAAGAAAAAAATAAAAAATAGAAAAGTGATTGGCACGGACATCGAAGTGAGAGTGGTAGGAGAGTTGATTTCTCATGCAACATGAGAAATCTTTTTCCATACATATATATATATATATATATATATATATATATATATATATATATATATATATATATATATAAAAATATACTCTAATGTTGCATAAGAGTATTTTTTTCTTCTACACATACATCGATTTCTGTGTTACTTTTTTTTTTCTTTTTTTCTTTTTCTATAAGTGGGTAGGTCCCACACATGATTATCTATATAACATGAGAGAGTTTCTCTCCTGTTGCATGAGATTAATAAAGCCCAAAGTTTATTTGTTTATTTTTTTGTTCAACTTCAATGTAGGTTCGTGCAAATTAAATCTTGATTCACGAAAGTTTAATTCTTGTATTTTAGGAGAGATGTCAAAACCCTTAATCTTACGGATTAAATAGAATCAATTTAATATTTTGTCAATTAGAGTTTATTATAATTATTACTTTCTTCATTTAAATTTGAGAGGTCTTGACTATTAAAGAAAGTTCTTCTAAAAAAAATAATGTTATCTTTTTCAAAATCCATCCAAACTTGTGCCATAAATACCTGAGAATATATAAAGTACAGTTTTCAGGAAGTTATCTTCAGTAAAGAAAATGCAGCCGTCATTGTCACAAGCATTTCAAATCTGGGTGTGCTGAAAGCAAAGCTTTCGGAACAGTATGGTAAGTGTTGTTGAGTTGTGCCATTCTCTTCAAAGTTTATTTGAGTGCTTTCACATTATTGGCTTATTTCATTCTCCTCAAATCTTATAATATTGTGCGCTTTCATATTATTGGCTTATTTGATCTCTAGGACAGCAAGTAACACCAATTTATTTGCATATTGGTAGGGACAATCCTAACTAAAAAATAAAAAAATAAAATAAAAGTGATCACAAACCAAAGACATTATTTTGTGGGGGGTAAATATTTATTCCCGTAATTGAAAAATCAGTCCCTGACATGTTAAGCCACTAGTGGAGGTGGCTATCTTACGGAACCAACGTGTAAAGATTCCTTGGCAGAAAAGCATTTACTCAGTTTGCCAAATGCAACTAGGAATATATAGGGCCTCTAGAAGAGTATCTTGAACTATTAGGGAGTTGTTTTCTACAGTGACAGAGGAACTTGTTTTAGTGGGATTGTAATCGTGGAGGCAATTAGTCTAACATTTCAGGTCTCAAGAGTGTGGATGACGTTGAAAGGATGCAAAATTATGTTGCTACCACTAAGGCAGTATTTCCCCAAATATTTCTATTAGTTAATGGGATTGTGCAAGGGTGACTTTTGCTGAATGTCAAATTTAAAGACTAAAAATGGCCCATTACTTGGGGAACTGTATGATACTTTTGTGAGTGGGTTACTGCTGGCTACTGACCCTTTTAGATTCAGGACAGTATACTAGGGGGATGAGGTTTTAAGTTTTATAATTCTCACGTTGAAGGAGAATTGAAATATCATGTTGTAGAGATAAAAAGTATGTGAACCCATGTGTTAGAAAAAATTATATGTAGGACCCATGTCAGCACGGAAATCAAAGGGTGTGTAGGAAAATTGTAATTCTCATGTTGAATGAGAATTATAAAACCCTTTAACTTAGGCACACAAGATAAATGGCTTGCTGGGAGTGTCATTGTCTGATTATAAAATACATGGTTTTTAGAAGCAGAAATGAGAACCGGTCTTCTAGTACTTTGTTTAAAAGAATCTATATTATTTAAGGGTATTGGGATTCAAAGAAGTGTACTTAGTTACCTGCGTCTCAAAAACATAAATGAGAATCTTTATTTTGCTACTTAGTGAGATTCTAAATTAAGAGTATTTGAATGAGGTAGGATCCTTTGACACCAGTGTCAAATTTGATGTTTGACACCTCATCTGATAGCCTTTAGATCAAAAAAGATCAACGACTTTGATTTGTAAGCATGTGACACAATTGATCTTTTTTGATCTAACGGCTATCAGATGACGTGTCAAACATCAAAATTGACACTGGTGTCAAAGGATCCTACCTCTATTTGAATTTCAGGAAGTTTACTATTGATGAACCTTATCCTAATCCAAGTAAACTTCCTGAAATTCAAATAGAGGTAGGATCTTTTGACATCGGTGTCAAATTTCAAATTTGACACCTCATCTGAGAACTGTTAGATCAAAAAAGATCAACGACTCTGATTTGTAAGCGTATGACACCGTTGATCTTTTTTGATCTAACGGCTCTCAGATGAGGTGTCAAATTTGAATTTTGACACCGGTGTCAAAGGATCCTACCTCATATATATATATATATATATATGGGTCAGGATCATTTTACACCAGTGTAAGTTACACTCTCAATCTTGTCCGTTGATCCCACTTATATCTAAGGGCTCAAATTTTTGAGTAATGTGAGCCATAGGATATGAGTGGATCAATGGTCAAGATTGAGTGTAAGATTTCTAACTCTTACACCGGTGTAAGAATATCCTACCCCTATATATATATATATATATATATATAACCCATTCTATAATGCACTAGATAGAAATGAAATAAAAGAAGTCTATTTTGGTGTATGAGTACAATTTTTTTCAACCAGAATCCTACCACATGCAGTTAGGTCAACTTCAATTATGAAAACATATGACCTTTTTTTTTTTCCCTCCTCTTCAATAAAATGGCCCTATCCTTCCTTAGGAGTCAGGATCAGCTAATGTCTTTTCCTAGTTCATTAAATTTTAATATCAGAAAGATTACTTAAGGTATCCTAAAAGTGCTCACTTTCAACAATGGAGCATAGATCATTGTCAATCTGTATAGCAATAAGAAGTCATTTCTATAGGTGACACTTTCAATCAATATTCAAGTGTACTTTAATGTAATCAAAAACAATGTAGTGCATTCTACAGTAAGCCACTAATTCTTTTCCCCTTTTTTCTTCTCTTATGTTTTTCATTTTGCTCCATATTGAGTACTTTACAACGTATTTTAATATTAAACTAAGTAATTATTTGGCAAAGGACAAATCATTTAGAATTGTGTAATCCATTAGGTGCATGGACATTGACCAGCAAGTGTCATATTGCATATAGTGGCAAGCATAACCCCATATGCACGCAGCTGAAGCCATACTAATTAGAAGTGGTTTAGCATAATCCATGTCCATTTTTACTTTTTCCTGATTCTGTATTTGTTAAAGAGGATGACAAATCAAGTACGTATTGATGCACTCCGGCAAGTATACCGATCGCACAAGTAATAAAGTGATAAATACAGTTCGTCTCCACAGGGATTAGATCTAATATCAAGTAAAAATTTTCCTTTAAGAATGGGCGATTTCCAAAAGAGTTTTTGTGACAAATATTGTCGAATTGAGTGAAATTAAAAATAAAGACTTGTTTTTGTGTTTTTTTTTTAAATTGAAAAAGAAAACAATACAATTGAAACTTGATTTGTAGAAAAATATAAGAAAAGTATTGTAGCCAGGGTTCATTCACCAAATGATCCCCGCTTTTTACTCCGGATTGATTTATAAAAATCATTTATATAATCACTCAGATAAATTATCATCTAAAAGATTTAATAGTTAACCCTCAATTCCTTGCAGGGTTAACCCTTTAATCCCATGAGAAACCCCAATTCCTTGCAATGTTTCTCATGGGATCAAGCAATGGGCGTGATAATTTAAGCATCTGCAATCGTATACACGTCTATTCCTAGCACGCATACAGATTGTTATCTTACCCCCTTTCGAGATCAAAACCCCAATATTCCTATCTAGGATTTTGATCCTCAGAATATCCCCAACTATCAGATTGATCAATTCTAATAAAGGGAATATGAAATTCGCACAGAGTAAAGATAAAGATAATTATATAAATTAAAAATCACAAATCAATCCTTCATGTCAAGGGTTCACATATGGATCGTGACCCTGACTACAATAAAAATGATCTAGCCGATCAACATACTGATCGCTGATCTAAAATTTAACATAAACTAAAAATAAAAGATAAAGAAATACTAGATGAAGACGAAGAACGAAGAACAACTCCAGTGCTCTTCTCCTCCAATCTCCAGATCTGTCCTTGAACCTTGTATCTGTGTTTTTTTTTCTTTTTTCAGATCTGCCAAGTCTGCTGACCTAGTTGCATAAGAGGTACTTTTATAATATTTTATTTCCTTTCCAAAAGTGCCCCTCAGAAAACACGGAGATCCGTCCCGCAGACCGGCGCCGGTTGGCACCGAATTGGCGCACGATTGCGCCACTCCAAATTGGCGCTGGGCAGCGCCACTTCTTCAATATATATGGCGCTAGTTAGCGCCACCTTGTTACTATTCATTGGCGCTAACTAGCGCCAACTTCATTTGCATTTAGGCGCTAGCTAGCGCCAGTCCACTGTCTTGCGGCGCTAGCTTGCGCCATTTCCTTTGTAAATTGGCGCTGCCTTGCGCCAACCTTCTGTAATATTGCGCTGAGGAGCGCCACTTTGTTGCTACCTAGCGCCACTTTGATGTGCTCGCTGCAACCCGCGTCATGCTTGGAACTCATAGTGTGCTATAATTTTCCTGTAAAAATACAATTAAAATGTGAATATTATTGACATTCAAAGAATCAATATAATTAGCCAATATGTATTTAATTTGCTCTCTTATTACTCAATTCTTGTCAATTTTATCACAGAAAAATCACACCTGCCAGAGGCACATCAAATCATTCCCAGATTTAAACGTTGCTGTCCCCAGCAATGTAAAAGACTTAATCCAGGAAATATTCACTTAATCTAACATAACAATCATAGTCACTCTCAGACTCAATATGCCATGTATGCCTGACTAAATATCATGAACTTCCAATAATGCCATCAGCTTCTTAAATATATAAATCTACCTTGATTACCCCTCACACAGATAAATAATGTTCACTCAACACTCAGTGTTTTAAGGGTATCATGAGCACTCAATTACTCAAAGCTATAACACTACCATATGCTTGATTATATTCTACAAAATTCTTGAAATTGAAGAATCAAACACATGCATTAATTGATCAAAAGGACTTCACAGGTTGTAACTTTGGCTGGGGTAATGGGTAGGAAAATTTGGATAGTAGCTCAAACAACCAAGAGATTGAAAACTGATATTATTTCATTTTTAACAATTTCAACTCAATTGTTTTGCTCCACTAACATTCCCACAGAATTCCGGGAATTCATTCCTTCCTGCCACCTTTTATTCTTTTCCTTTTTCTTGCTTTCTTTTTCTTTTTCTCTTTTCATTTTGCCCTTTTTTTTTTTTTTTTTTTTTTTTTTTTACCATTGTGGAGCTTACCTCACTTTCTTTACTTTATTTCCAATACTTTCAGTGATTCAATCTCAACCAAGGTAAGTTATATGGATATTGGCTAAGCCATTAATCAGGCCACAGGTCATTTCACAATAAATCAATTCAGGCTCAAAAGGGCTAGCAAGGGAAAATTTCATACAGGTGGGCTATTTTGGCCAATAGCTAATAAGAACAAAATGCCTTTGTCATATCAATCAATGCATGCATTACAGAGAAACAAATCAAGTTCTAGAGTATTACAACAGTGAGGCCTTTCAACAAGAATTTCAGTGTTTAGGCTCAAAACCTCACAGCTATGGTATCAATGTAGACTCAAGAAAATTGACTTCAGACATTATCAGAATTCACAATCTTAATTCAGACAACCAAGCAATCATGCAATCTAATTATGCCTATGCAATGTTATGTCAGAAAGTCATACAATATATTCCAAGAATTTAATCATGTACATTAAAAAGATGAGCACATTTAAACCTGGGATTTGTTCAAAACACACCATTTTTTTTATTTATTTATTTATTTATTTTTTTATTTTTAAAGATAACACAAAATAACTATAAAAATAACTAAAAATAAATAAATTACAAGAGTTAGAATATCTCCCCTGATCGAAGAATTGAAATTCTAAGGTGCAAGCCAACCATTCCCAGATTTAGAGCATTGCTGTCCTCAGCAATAATTAGACCACAAAAATGACTAAAAACCTGCACAATAGAACAAACAGTGGCATATAGAATTAACTATAATGCACACATCAAAATATCTCCATCCATAGGAGACATCAATCGTCCTCATCTTCAGAATCTTCCGTTGCCATCCTTCGAGCAACTTGGAATGGATCAGGAGCAGGACGATACAGCTCTGGGTTAATAAATGGCTGTGAAGGCATAGGAACATCAGCTGGAGCCGGGGCAGGATAAGGGTTTTGATACACAAAAGGAGGAGGAACTTCTGGATACACCGGTCGGAATGTTTCAAATGGCACAGTAGGATATGCATGCTCCAGGAATTGCTGAAAATACTCTCCCTGCATAAGAAGTTTCTCATTCTGAATAGAGATACGCTTGAACTGCTGCTGATTCTGAATAAACATCTGTGAAAGCTGTTGTTGCATCTCATAAAAATCATAAGCAGGAGGAGGCCCTTGTGTAGTAACTGGAGTCGTATGAGCATAGTGTGCTTCTGAAGCATCCGACACAGGTACCTGAGGTATAATAGCCATATGTGGAACACGTGGAGAAGGAGGCCTACCAGCTTTGCGGCCTCTACTTCTGAAATCAACCTCAGATTTATCACAGTGATCTATGTATGTGTCCAGAGTCAATGTAGATGCAGGTCTAATATCAAACTCCTCATCTTCAGGAATAAACCCGGCCCGAATACACAAATTTGTAATGAGGGAAGCCAAACCCAATTCTTTTTGCCTACTCCTTGTTATCATATGGCAAATTCTATCAGATAGTGCAGCAGAAATATGCAATCTTTCTTCCCCAATAAGTATATATAAGAGAGATGCCCTCTCAATATTCACATCTGATAGATTAGAGGATGGCAAGATGTTAGCATTCACAAAACAAGGCCAGAAACGGCATTCACCAGTCAGGTGTGACATGCGTAACTTTTCTGGAATTCCCCCATATTTATTTTCCCATTCTGAGAATGGTTGAGTTATCCTGAGCCGCACTTGCTCATTAATCAATTAATAAAATTCCTCCTTGATATTATACATCCCATAATCAGCAACAAATACCTCATTATAAAGATTAACATAATCGCAAGTCGTAGAAGAATGGTAACTTGTTTGCATCTCATGCCTCAATGGTACTAACAATAAGTGACATGGACAACTCCCCTTACCCAAATAAGGCAACAATTTCCTCCAACATCAGCATTTGCATAGAACATCAACAACATAATAATAAAGGTGCGGCTAAACCACGTAATGTCCCCCAGCTTCTCCCATTTCCTCCTTTGGATGCTGTTTATGGTTTAGGGACAAGTTATTATTATGTTGTTGATGTTGAGACTAATGTTGGGCTTTGTTGCCTTATTTGTGTGAGCATGGGGTTTGTCCATGTCACTTATTGTTAGTGCTTTGAGCTGAGATGTATAAACTGATAGTTGGTCCAAGTTCTTCATGTATAGTTCCGTAACTAGAGACTAATGTTTTTGTTATTTATTTAATGAGGTATTTCAGTTAACTGTTTCCTTGCAATTATATACAAGCAATGATTTTATTAATTCGTTAGTTGGTAATGATAATGACATCATAATTGAAAAGAAAAAGATATACCGCATTTTTAATTGATGGTGCAACTTAAGGAGATAACTGAACCATTAGATGGGAAAATGATATTTGGGGGATTCAGAGCCACATGCCTAATTAGTAATAGGATTTTTCTGGCATTGTTTTTGTGAATGTTTTAACTTATTTATTGCCCTCCTCTAATCTATCAGAATGTGAATATTGAGAGGGCACTCTTGTGTCTTTTATTGGGGAAGAGAGAGTACATATTTCTGCTGCCTATATCCGGGGTCAAGTTTGGTGTGATAACAAGGAGTAAGGAAAAAAACGTCTGGGTTTGGCTTCCCTCGTCGTTACAATTTATGTATCGGGCCGTGTGCTGAATGAGGAGTTGGTGTCCGGCTGCCATATTGGTAAGGACTCTGGGACACTGGTGCGTAGATGACTGTGATAAATCTGATGTTAATTTCAGTAGAGGCCGCGAAGCTGGTAGGCTTCTCTCTCCACGTGTTCGCCATATTTGTATACCTCAGTGTCGGATGCTTCCCGCCCGACGTATCCCTCGGTACAATAGCGGGAACTCAAAGTTACACAAGTCGTTCTGTAGAAAATATTTATGTGTTGATTGACATTTTTGAAAGTAGTTTTAATTTGAAAGTTTTGGACTTGATGAGAAACTTCGGACTATCAGGGACTGTTGACTAAAATAATCCGAAACGATAATTGTAGAGTGCCATCCGTTTACAAACTCAGAAAAGTATCTTTTTTGTGTATCAAAGAATAATCCTGCCCCGGCTGCAGCTGATGTTCCTATGCCTTCACAGCCATTTATTAACCCGCCTGTGTAGTACTGCTCCTGATCCATTCCAAAGATGTCGAAGGATACAAAATTAGAGGAGACGCTGATACGGATGACGATATATTGTATTTAGCTTAATTTGTAAGTAATAGTGAACTAATTTTCTTTATTCTTTATGTTTCAACTTAACCTAAAATAAATAAAACTTATGATTATTTGTTTATTTATTTATTATTTCTAAAATCATCGGACTGTCAATTATTGCTGAGGAATGCAATTGTCCTAAAAAAAAACTACAGAATTAGCAAGATGTCACATCTCAGCTAACCCCTATTTTTATAATTATTTATTTTTAGTTATTTTTATAGTTATTTTGTGTTAACAAATGAAAATAATGATTAGAAAATTGTTAATCATGTAGACCTCACACACAAACTCCACAAACAAAAAGTATAACATCAATCACTGACAGTTCAATTTTTTTCATGTCCATATTAAATTTTTTAAAATATGTTGTGTACCGACAACAAACTCTAATTGTGAATTCAGGCATAAAGGCCCCACAAAGTGTATAGTAGTTTACAAAGGAAAACAAGAACAGTACAATTCTGATGACTTGTCTAAGGAACTTGCAATTTTTTCTTCTACATTAATACCAATGGGTGAAGGTTTTTCTAGCCTTTTTAGCGCATGCAATGAAACATTTTTTTATGAATCTCTTTGGTATTTTTCTTTTATTTGATTTATCATTATTTGTAATGCATGCATTTAACTTAAAGATGATGGTTAAAGGAAGGCTGAACGGGCTATTTGTAAAGTGGTGAGGATGTTTTTTTAACATGTTGCATGCTTTCTTGCTTTAATAATTTTATTCAAAAAAATCTAACTTGATTACAGTGAAACCAATATCCCTATAGAAACACGTTACATATGGTGGCAAAAAGAAAGATAAATAATTAAACAAATAACAGTAAAGTGAGGTAGCTCCAAAGTGGTAACCAGTGGGTTTGGCTGGGGTGCAAAATATGGAGAACAAGAAAAGAAAGCGATGTTGTAAGGAAAAGAATAAAAGGCGGAACTTGCGATGGCTGGTTTGACAGAGAAAATTTTTTAGTTTGCTTTGAGGTTAGTGGAGCAGAAACAATCCTCAAAGTTTTCTGTTGAAATAGTATTTACCAATTTCTAAGTTTTCTTATTTGTTTGAGCTCCTATCCAAATTTTTCTTTGTTGTCTAACTCAGAGTTTTTAGTAGCTTTCCTGACCAATAACTTCCTCCTGTTTGATTCTGTGCTTTTCCCCCTGATATTTATAGAGCAATTTTTTGAGATTTCTTCGCTTTGAGGGTTTCTTGCCATCAACCTTAAAACGTTCTGATCCGGCAGTGAACATATATGGTTGAGAAATGGATGTTAAATTATTGTACCTTGGGCTGGGTAGCAGAGGGAAGTTGCAGCTGGTGAAGAGCAACTCTCTTATTGCAATTTGTAATCTGACATCTCATAAAGGGTCCAATGAGAAAGTTGCTTCACTTTGAAGAAATGGAAGTCGTACTATGCATAAGACACTAGCATCATGATGTGCCTCTGGCAGGTGTGATTTTTCTGTGATAAAATTGACAAGAATTGAGTCATAAGAGAGCAAATTAAATACATATTGGCTAATTATATTGATTCTTTGAATGTCAATAATATTCACATTTTAATTGTATTTTTACAGGAAAATTAGTCACGCACTATGAGTTTCAAGCATAACACATGTAAATATAG